>PVKC010019385.1:0-19082 GCA_004027635.1 Crocidura indochinensis
AGGAAGGAAGGAAGGAAGGAAGGAAGGAAGGAAGGAAGGAAGGAAGGAAGGAAGGAAGGAAGGAAGGAAGGAAGGAGGGAAAGAAAAAGTTTTAACAAAGTTATGATGTGAAACTGAAACTTGTTCTAATCAACACTGAATGGAATACAATGGATACTTTGATACGTTTTTGCTTCAGTTTCTTTTGAACTATAAGATTAGATATCTACACATGTACCTTGACTATTTTTTCTCTATATAATTATTGCATATTGATTATTACAATATTATGTTTTATTGCATTATGTTGAAGTTTTCAGAATTTATCAGGATGGATTATTGTTTTTCCATAAATTTGAACCTGAGCTGCTGATAATGCTACTGACTTTATTTTTCTATCTCATCTGGAGAAAAGAGTCAAGGTGAATCATTTAACCCTTATTTCAATCTAGCTATATCTAGCTATATTCTTTCCAGTGAAAAGTTCCAACTACTTTGGACTTTGAAACTATGACAGGAGGGCAGACAGCTTGGGTCAGTAAAGGAACGTCCCTTACTTCAAAGTTAACCAATATTCTTTGCTATGTGACAAGAAGGTGAACCTTATAAGAACCTGAAAAATTGGCGAATCTATTAGCATGGAGAATTGGCCAGCTTGATTACAAATCAATGACTCATTTTGGTATTCCTCTGACAGCTGCTGAGTTATTTCCTTAAGACAACTCTTTAATGAGGGAAAGTTACTGCAAATATGAGTTTAGAGCTTCACATAAGTATAGCAATGCAAATGAAACCTAGGTTGTCTTTCCATCAATAATCCATAGTAAATGACCTTTCCTTACAGAAATAACAGTTTTCTTTCTCCATTATAATCCGCAACTTTCTATATTTTAAGTTTTTTCCTTAACCAAAACACCATAAATTACAAAGTTATTCATATTGAGTGTCAGGCATTACACTGGTGCTAGGATTTTATGCCAAGGTTCTTTCTCATTGGTTAAGATTATTTTTAGGTTAGACCCAAGCATTCTGTTCCTTAAAGTGAAGCATCTCTAGCACCTATTTAAATATCAGTGGAATATTATTTAAGGTAAGAAATACCTTAGTTAAGGTAAGAAGCAAAAAATAAAGCAGTATTTCTGTCTATTCATTTAGTCACTATACTAAATAGATGATATTTTATTATACACTGAAAATAGAGAAATGAAGATAGGTTTTGTCCCAGTAAGGATCCTTATAATAAATAAAATAATCAAGAAAATAGGACAGAAAGGAGTCAGAGCTGTGGCACGGTGATAGGACGTTTGCCTTGCACATGCTGACCTAAGATTGACCGCTGTTCGATCCCCCAGTGTCTCATATGGTCCCTCAATTCAGGAGTGATTTCTAAGATCAGAGCCAGGAGTAGCCCCTGAGTATCATGGGATGTAGCCTCAAAATAAAACAAGCAAACAAACAAGCAAAAGAAAATAGGACAGAGAGATAGTATATTGATTGAGTGTCTGGTTTTGCTTGTAGCTGGTTCTAGTTCTAGCTCAGGTACTGGGATCACTAAGCAACATATGGGTCTCTGAGCAACACCATGAATGACCCCTGAATACAGAGTCTAGAGATAAATGCTATTTACAGCTGTGTGTGACCCAACTGCCGTTCTGTGTCCAATATGAAATACCTAGAGTAGAAAACGATGCTAAGTCACATAACTATGAGTAAGGGTACTCTCAGAACAATGAGAGTCTATTTTAATTCTCTGAAGTAACAGTGACCAATTATTTACCACATCACAAATTGAGTTTTCAAGAGTAAAGATAATTTAAAACATCAAGGTTAATTCAATCTGAGAAAGAATATTATGAGAATATGCGATGATACGTAGGGAAGAAGTGTGAGTAAAATAAAAGCTCAAACAAGATAACATTTCAGTTTCCCGTGTCTAAAACGTCATTGTTCATTGTTTTAAAGAGTCCTAGATTGTAATAATAAACAACTAAATACATGTAAATGTATGCATTTTGTTATTTTTAAAAAATAAGCAAATTTACTCTCAGGTCAAATATAAATTCATTGCTATTGGTTAATTTTCTTTTTAGTTCATTGTTTTCTTTTTATCAGTATATTACTATACAATGCCAATAAGCTAAACATATGAAGAACTTCATGAGATAAAAGTGGAAAAAGAAAAAAATAATATATAATACAAATATTTATGCAAGTTATACTGTACTCATTTTAAGGGAAGCACATTAACATAGTTTGAATAACTTAATCATAATAAATCCATGTTATTTAATTAAATGTACATTTTAAAGTTCAATATTCATTCAAATAAAAGCATTCTTTTGGAATATTTGTATAGAGTAGAATATAATTTTAACTACACAGAGCAACTGTAAAAATGTGGTGATTATAGCAACTCCAGCTTTTCTTCTGAGTAAAAATGAATTCTAATAAGTTATTTACATCAAAGAAATGGCAAGTTTTTAGAAGAAGTTGGACTATGTTATATTTGAATAGGTGGAAATTTCTCCAAATGTTCCAGAGGACTCAGGGAACACTTCCAATACCAGTTATCGCAGGTAGACAGTCTAATGTGTTTTGTGTGTGTGTGTGTGTGTGTGTGTGTGTGTGTGTGTGTGTGTGTGTTCTCAGGCTTAGCAATAAAGTGCTATGTAGATCTTACAAATTCTGAGTTACTGGGGCAGCATCTAGTGTCGGGAAGGTATGTGGTTCCTAATATCAAATCAAGGACCACTTGCATGCAGTGTTGTATTTGAGTACATGAACAATCTCTCTGGCCCCTGATATTCTTTGAAAGCAGAATTGGAAGAATTTGCCCATAGACATTTGACTCAGGTATGGTTAATCTCTGGAGCTGAGCAAGAAACATGGCAAAGGTTTTGTTATTAATGAGTATATCATCCCTACAGATACATTTCTAGGATCTCAAGGTATTCAATGTTAAAAAAAATTATTTCTGAAGTAAGAGATTATGGAGAGAAGTTGTTGCGATGAAAGATTTATCAGTACAATATGACATCCCTCTACTTGAAGAGGGAAATCAAAGCAGCTGTTAGACTTTAGTAAAGAATTGAAGTCTTACATGCTGCAGTAATTTTAAGAATGTGAATTTCAAACACAAGTCTACACAGACTTGAGTCACAAGTTTCCTGGTGGCCTGTCATGTCCACAAATTCTTCAATAAGATATTCTTTGCTATATTTTATCCTTAGAGTCTTCTGAACAATTGTAATTCATAAAAAATTTTAGTGACACTTGATAAATCAATGTTTCACAAAATTTGAATTGATTGTTACATTGCTAATAAACATATTTAGTCATAGAAGCCGATATAGTGCATTATGATTATAAAAGCTGTGAGTCTTGGTTCTTTTAAGCTTTTATAACCGAATGTTATAAATTGGGTTGTATATACAAATAACATGTATTTATAACAGATCTACAGACAGGAAATATCAGATTAAGGTAATAATAGACTTAGTGTCTATTTTATAATTGTATTTTCTCTTCGTCTTAACATGTTAAAAGAAGCGGTGGGCACTCTAGATTTTGTATATAGAAATTATCATCTCCTGAAAACGTTACCTCCAGATTTGAAGATTAGGTTTCAATGCTTGACTTTCCAAGAGAACACAAGCCTTTAGTTTATGAACTGTAAGAGATAATGAAACATGTTCCTAAAATATGTTGTATTATATATGTATTAACTAGCTTCTGAAATATATAAATGCTAAATCATACATCAAATAGAAATTAAAATTGAAAATAAAATCAAATTCTAATGAGCTGATTGAAAATATACAGGTTGTGTTGGATCATATGTAAGTATCCAATATAGAAAAATAAAGATCTTTTGTGGAAGAGAGAATAAAAATGGCAAATTAGAGAGATGGTAACATGATAAAAACTCAGCCTGACTTTGTTGTTCATTCGAAGGTGGAGTAAGAGGCCAGGAGTCATTAAAAACAATAATCACTAGAAGCTAGATAGGATGAGGAAATATATTTTCTGTCAAGGTCTTGAGAAAGATTATAATCAGCAAGACCATGCTATATTTTTGAGCTAGAGAATTACAAGATAACAAAGTTGCATTTTTAAATTTAATGCATTCTATTAATATACCCAAGCATCAAAAAGAAATTATTATAGAGAAATAGTATAGGGGGAAGAAACTTGCCTTGAAATAAATCACTGACCCTGGTTCCATTATCCACACCCTAGTGCTACCAGGAGTGATCCCTGAGTGAAGAGCCACGAATAAGCCTTAGTGAGGAACAACTCCTTACTCTAGACCCTCTGCCCTTGAAAAGGAAACAAGCATAAAACATAATAGGAATACTAAGTTCCAGGGCCTGTGCGGATAGTGCAGTAGTAAGGTGTTTGCCTTGCACGCGGCTAACCCAGCGGCTAACCCAGGACGGACCTCGGTTCGATCCCCAGCATCCCATATGGTCCCCCTAGCCAGAGGCAATTTCTGAGCGCATAGCCAGGAGTAAACCCTGAGAGTCACTGGTGTGGCCCACAAGCCCCAAACCCCCCATTCCAAAAAAAGAAATACTAAGTTCCAATTCTTTCTCCACTAATGAAGAATGTGTGCTTATCTTGGAATGCTTCTTTATCTCTCAATATCTCATCTTCCTCAAGTCTAAAATGAAAATAATATCAGTTGGCTCCTAAATATAAAGAACTAATAGAGTTAACATACAGCTTGATCATTTGGAGTATTGTCTGATTAATAGCAATAATTTATTATGACTCAGGCCCTATCCCCTTGAGAAAAGGCAACTTACTCAGTTGACCCAGGGCTTAGTGCAGAATATTTGAAGAAAATATAGGAGAAGAACTCCTAAGTGATTTTTATTCTTTGTTCCAATTTGAAACATTGCCATAATTTCCCCCATTACTCTGCTTTTCACAAGTAGGAAATTCCTGAAGCCAGTAACACCTATTTCATCAGTATGAAAGGACCATTACAAGTAGACTTTTCTACCCCTTAGGAAATACAATTTGTAATAATCCTCCTTTTTTGGAATTCTTATACTTGAGATTTCACATCCTTGGGGTGCTTTGGGTTGGACAATTTTTAAAGGGGTCAATTTTCTGGAGAACCCTGAGATATTCACTGTAATTCATTAAATCTTATAGACCATGCCTGAAATACTGACTATTCTGCCAACGATCTTCTTAGAGGTTAAAAAATAATGGCCTCAGTGAATTGGTTTTCTGTGTCCTTTCAAATACTAAAAGTAGAACAACAAATTGTACCTTGTAAATATGTAAGCATATATTTACAATTGTATCTAATTTACAAAAATTAAAATATGTCAATATTCTGAACACATTAACATTTCTAAACCAATTGTTGCATAAGCTTGGAGACTGCTTAATTTAGAACTAGGGATGGAAATTGGGATCACAGTAGGGAGTAGAGTAGAGGTTCTGATAAGAAGAAAGGTGAGCATGTCCATGTCGAGAACACACAATGGCAGATGAGTTGTCATTTTTAACCTAACATTTTATCACTTTTGTTTAAAGAACAAGCCCATAGATCAAGCAAGGGTTGAGAGAATGCACAAAATTACTTGTTATTTCAAGGAAATACAATTTAAAAGTTCCACTAAAATGATTCTCTTCTCTAAACTTGAAAGATCAAAAATAGATGTCCCCGGCATGATAAAACATTGAAGTAATTTTGAAGAAAAATGAGAATTTCTATTCCTCATTTTACTTTTCCCTAGTAAGATTTTAAACAGATGGGAATATCAGCTTAGTTACTTGACATTTAGAAGGATAACTGATTTAAGAGCTTTATGATCCCCTTATTGAAGTATATTTGATAACATTTTCCTAACATCTCACGTGCATATTCACTCACAGAGGAGCCAAGTATAATTTCACTAGAAAAAAAACCCTTAAATCCAGGACCCCAGAGGTTTCATCTCTGGTCCTGATATTAACCTGAGTCTTGTGAGCATGATGAATTATAGATCATAAGTTGCTTTATACATATATATGTAATTTTTCATATGTAATAAGAATGATGATAAATATTACTTGTGAGTTTATGGAAAGCTTGTTAATCATTACCCTAAGCAAATTTGAAATGAACAATATGATTAACTTAGATATTGACTGTATAGTATATTTTTTCAAGGGGAGAATATACATGTGGTCAAAGGGAAACAAAATCTTAATAACTTTAACTTTTATTAGAAAAACTGAATATATGCTTTGATGACTAATGGCTTTATCCACAAGAGCCCCCATTTTCTTCTGACTAAAGAATATATCTCATTAAAAGGTTAAATCTTTCTGTAATAAAAATAGGCCTTGGGCCGGGCGGTGGCGCTGGAGGTAAGGTGCCTGCCTTGCCTGCGCTAGTGTAGGACAGACCACGGTTTGATCCCCCGGTTTCCCATATGGTCCCCCAAGCCAGGAGTGACTTCTGAGCGCATAGCCAGGAGTAACCCCTGAGTGTCACTGGGTGTGGCCCAAAGCCTCCCCTCCCCCCGCCAAAAAAAAATAGTCCTTATCAGGGCCGGAGTGGTGGTGCAAGCCTTGCATGAGCTAGCCTACAATAGACTTCGGTTCTATCCCCGGCATCTCATATGATCTCACAAATCAGGAATAATTGATTTCTGAGCACTTAGCCAGGAGTAACCCCTAAGCATCACCAGCTGTGGCTCAAAATTAAAACAAAAGAAAACAAAAAAATAGTCCTTATTATATATTCTTTTGGAGGGGGCACATATAAATTGTTCAGGGATTTTTTTCTGGTTATGTGATCAGTCAAAGATCCCTTCTGATGGTGTTTAGGGGACCTTATATAGTGCCATAGATCAAAACAGTGTGGCCAGTCCAAAGCAAACCTCTTAACAACTTATCTTTCGGATTACAGACTTTACTAGTAATCAGTCTTAAGTCAAGAATATAATAATGTTATCTAATATTTCCATTGTAGTGTCATTTTAAAGGAAATAATGAGAAATGTCTTATCTAAGGCACTTATGAAGAAATATTAGTCAACTTCTTACAGATAATAGCCATAAAACAATTAGAAACATTCTCAGTGAAATTTCTCAAACAAATAAAATGTTGACACTCCATTACTGGCCTTCACATCTAAGTGAAACATAACTCTCCCATATAACTTACATTTGGAAATTGGCTATTGAATGACTTCATTCCTTCAGAAATGTCCTTTTGCTCTTGTATGTGAAGCCATTTGTATTATGAGTTTTGCAAAATTATGTCAACTGCCAAGAGTCAAAAATATATGCTGAATAACTGGAACCACTTCCTTTTTTATATCTTAATTTAATAAAGAACTGTGATTTACATCTTTTCATTGTTAAATTTTAGGCATACAATGTTCCAACACAGATCCTAGCACCAGTGTCCCTCCATCAAAGTTCCCAGATTCCCTCTCTTATCTTCACACCCCACCCACCAGTGTACCATTTTGACAGGCATTTGGTTATTAAACTTTGAGTTTCATTATTGCAGTGTTTCTGACTCTGTGGTTTGAATATTTATCTCTATCATTCCTTAACACATCTAAATACTTGAATCTCCTGGGCTCTTGTTGCCTGTTGCTGCTCATCTATCTTTTCTCCTCCCTTCTACTCTATCATTTTTCCCTTTATACTCTGGAATCAAAGGTGATATCAGTATTCTCCCTTTAAACCATTGCATTCCCTCATCCAATTATTATAAATACCACATATGATCCTGTATTTACCTTCTTATTGTTGCTTATTTTAGCACATTGCATCAAATTGCATGATATCACTATTCTTTGTAGCTGTGTTGTATTCCATTGTATGTATATATGTATATATACATATATACACACATATACTGTATATACACACGATATTCACATCTTCATGATCTACTTATCTGTCATTGGACATCTAGATTGATTCCAATCTTAGCTTTCATTCATTGCACTGAGTGCTGCAATGAATAATAGTGTGTAGACATCTTTGTGAATGAATGTTTTCTTCTGTCCTGAGTGTAAATGCACAAAAGCAAAATTGCTGGATCATATGGCCTCTCAATTCTGAGTTTACTGCTAATTCTTTTTATTGTGTACTATAGAGTTTGATTCACCAGCAGTTAATAAGCATTCCTTTTTCATCACGTACCCTTCAACAAAAAATAGTCTGTAGGGGCCAGAGAAAAAGCACAGCAGCACGGCATTTGACTTGCATGTACCAACGCAGGTCTGATCGAGGTTTGATTTCCGGGTGTGATCCAATCCCTTCTTCCCAAAAGTCCAAGTATTTTTGAATTGTGCCATTGTCTCTGATATCAAATTATATCTCATTATTGCCTTTATTTGGATTCCCCTAATAATAAGTGATTATAACCATATGTTTATGAGATTGTTGATGATCCATTGGTCTTTTTTACAGACAAGTTTCAATCATTTCCTCTCTCCATTTTTGATGGAGTTTTTGGAATTTTTCATTGATCTTTGTGAGTACTTTATATATTTAGACTTATATATTTAGATTTTAATCAGTCTAAAATGTTGACTACAAATGTTTTACCTGTTTAGTTCTCTAATTTGAATCACTTTCTTACATAAATTTTCAAATTCTTAAATTGACTTATGAGTTGAAAGACTTTCTGGCATATATGGTTCTTGTTGGAACTGAACTTTGCTAAACTATATTACATAAATGATAATAACATCACCATCTGAAGCCTGAAGGAATCTTTCCAATTCAAAATTTGGATTTTCCTATATGTTGAATAATTTTAGCATTTCAGAAACCCTCAGTAGCTGTACAAATGTATCATGATAAGTAGTTATACATTTCTACACTGGACCTGAGTCAAATAACAATGACATAATTTGGAAAAAAATTCATGTTGACTTTATTCTTTATTCCTTTAAACAAAGGACTTGGAGGGGCCCAGGAGATAGCATGGAGGTAAGGCGTTTGCCTTTCATGCAAAAGGTCATCGGTTCGAATCCCGGTGCCCCATATGGTCCCCCGTGCCTGCCAGGAGCAATTTCTGAGCATGAAGCCAGGAGTAACCCCTGAGCACTGCCGGGTGTGACCCAAAAAAAAAAAAAAAAAAAAAAAAACAAAGGACTTGGGACTATGTCTGTTGAAGGAAAACTTGATAATAGAATGTCTCAAGATTTATTTTACTAAGTGTCCATTGAAAATTATGTTTCAGAGAAAAAAGCATTACTTGAATATAAAAAATATTTATCTTCATTAAACAGAGAATTATTGAATGTATATTTATGTAAATTTATTTTTGTTTATAAAATATGACTCAAAGATACCTGTATCTTGTTATTTTTTCAATCTCCAGTTATCTTATTTGAATGAAGAATCTGGTCCAGAGTTTAAATTTAAGATCAGATTATAAACAGAATGCTTATTAAAGAAAATGTTTTTGTTTGTGTGTGTGTGTGTGTGTGTGTGTGTGTGTGTGTGTGTGTGTGTGTGTAAAACACAGCTGTTGTGTTCAAGTCTTATTTCTGTCTCTATGCTCAAGGATCACTCCTGATGAATTTCAGGGGACAACATACGGTTCTAGGTGTTAAAACCAGGTTGACTGTGCACAAAGCAGGCTTTCTCTCTGAAGAAATAACTGACACACTTTTTAATATTCAAATATCATTAAAACGTAACATTATGTGCATGAAAAATGATTGTGAACCTATGATTTCACAAATCAAATAAAGTGCTTTTATATTAAGCCGTATCCCTGACTCCTCAACCAATAATTTAGTATTGGGAATTTGATGGTTACTTCTTATCTATTCTTATTCTATAATTACACTAATATGCTTTGAATGTCACTTGTAAACCATCACATTTTTAGTTTCAAAGGGCTATCAAATCTGATTCACTTCCCAATAATAACTAACTCAAAGGAAGGTGATTGAAATTTGGCCACTTTTCTCTGAATTTTGTCAACAGTCAACAAAAATATTGTTCAATAACTTCTGTCTCTAAAATATCTGAGTTCTCTGATTTTCAAATATCTGATACCTACTCTTCTAACCATAGCTAGTTCTTTATGTTTATAATTAATTAAGAAAACTGATACATAAAACAGATACATTAAACTTACACAACAACTCATGTGATGGGTGATGGCACAACAGTAGGGCATTTGTTTGCCTTACACCTGATCAACCCAAAACAGACTCCGATGCGATTCCCATTTGGTCCCCCAGCCTTCCAGGAGCAATTTCTGAGCCCAGAGCCAGGAGTAATCCCTGAGCTCCGTTGGTTGTGGCCCATTTAAACCAAAACCAAAACCAAAACAAAACTAAGGTGAGTCCTTATAAAAATCATGTTTAGGGGTCAGAGCGATAGCACAGCAGTAGGGCGTTTACCTTGCACACGGTTCACCCAGGACTGACCTGGGTTCGATACCTGGTGTCCCATATGATCCCCAAAGCCTGGACTGAGTTCAGAGCACATAGCCAGGAGTATACCCTGAACATCATTGGGTGTGGCACAAAAACAAAAAAAAATCATGTTTAGATTTACATATTTATTTTGTCACTTATTGAAATAAGCCACTTAGCACATTCTTGCATCCTTCTAAACCATAGTTTCAGATTTGCTAACAAAGGTGTTAAGTGAAAAAATAATTTGGTAAATTGAATTGGTTTACAGATCAAATTAAAATATATTTGTGTAACATCAAGCATATAATAAATAAATGGTTACAGGCTTCTAAGAATAATTAAAAGGAAAAACACTCTACTGCAATATTATAAGCTAGGAGCAATTAAAGTTACTGGTCCTTCAAGAATTTCTAATACATATTAGTCAATCAGCAATGCAAGCACTACTTTGATTATAAATTGTTTTATTTTATCATAGACTGAGAATAATGATCAGATTTTTCATTATATGTTTTAGTATCACTTTACCCCCCCCCCCTTTTGTATTACTCCTCTCAAATTTTATGTCACATTAGTGAGTTAGCCAAACTGAAAATTTAGAAACTAACAAGTGTGGGTAACAAATTCCTTATGTGAAGGATTTCCATGCATTTTATCTCAGCATTTATAAACTAGCCCAGACTTAGTAAAGAAAATAGATCTAATAATTTTACTAATCACTTACCCTGACCTCCACTTGGCTTACATAAAAAACAATTGTGATTTTGATTTATCCAGGGAGGATAAATCTATATTTATCTATATTTATCTATATTTAGTCTTCTGTTGTGTTTGTAGTAGTTGAAATTTGCTTTCTGTAGGGATAGCAGAAATCTGCTAATAAAAGTGCATGTTTACTGACCTATGGTCTTTATTCATGTTGATTGCCTCTGTTGCTGAATTGTGCTCTTGAAGTAAAGAAAATTGCTTTCCTTCTGGATCTGACTTCTGTGCAGTGTTATATTGGCAGTGTCTGCATTTAGTGAGAGGTATTGATTTTCTCCTTGTTGTTGTATTTTCTTCATGTTGACCATGTCTGGAGAGCTTACTCCTGGCTCTGTGCTCAGGGATCATTCTTCATGGACTGAGCACCATATGTAGTAATGAGCTTGAAATCCAGTTGGCAGCATGCAAGGCTACTATCATTCTGGCCTCAACCTCACTGATTGTCTCTAAGAAGATCACAGGATCATAAATTATCCTTGTAATTTTCCAAGTTGCCTCAGTTTACCAACTCATTAAATAAACCATAAAGCTGCTGCTCTGCACAATGGATGAGTATGATTTACTCATTGTTATGAAAAGCTTTGACATATAAAGACAATTAGCAATAGACACAGTGTATTCATTGTTTTGTTGGTGTTTATATTAATGTTGACTGAGGAGTATTGAGCTAACCAAGCACACAGTCCTGTATTGATTTTCAAAGTAAGAATTTAACTGATGCATCAATATTAAATCCAAACATAATCCTGTCATGGGAAATTAAGCATGATCTTGTTCTTTAGTCAGATTTCTTTGGTAAAAGAACAGCTGACGCTTGAAAACCTAGGTCTGATATGTGTCTATAATTCCTAAATTCTAGTGTTTAAATATAAATGCTTCAATGACAGCATCAGACCTAGCAACTTTAATAACAAATTTCCCAGAAATATCTGAGTTTTATTTAAAAAATAATAAAAACTTAGGGCAATTATAAAAAATATTAGTAGTTTATTAAAATGCAAAGCCAGATTAGCAAACATAACTCATCATATTTGCAACATAAAAGTCAAGCAGTATGTCCAAATCTTGGTTTTATCACTGGAACAACATCAATAATCTGGCCAATGAGTTAGAGTTTTTGTAATGTTTAAATGCATGCATGTGTTTAAGCCACACATTCATTTTCTAATTAAAGTATAATAAATATTTGACTTCAATTTCAAGTTTAGAAAGTGAACTAGAAGTTAATGACTAGAGAAAGAAATTTTATAAACTAATAAGAGGGAGATGAAATTAACTAAAGATTATATAGAATCTATAAAAACAAGTATTTTCAGGAACCTTGTGGTGGTCTATAGACAAGATGAGATGCAGGATGAACCCATTGTGTTCAAAGAAAACACTTTATTCCCTTCACTATCATTTCTTCGCAGACCCAAATATATTTTATAGAACATTAGGAAGAATGGGGAATGCATACATATGAAAGTGATCCATTTTATAAGATATTAGAGATAAACATCATTAAACTAATTATGAAAATAAAGCCTAGTGAATAACTGAAGATTCTAATTATTAATCTTATGCCAGTAATCCAGTTCTGCAAACTCTTTGATCCTATATTTTAAATTATGAATAACATCTATTTGCAGGTTATTATTTGTTCCTCTGTTACAAGTACTCTGTAATTCAACTTCTGTTAGGAACAATTACAATTATAATAATAATTACAGTTATTACTTTTCCACATTTATATAAGAAAATACTTGGTGGTGAAGCAACGTGAGTATGATTATTGCTACTGAATAGTTATTTAGAAATGTTTAAGAGGGTAAAATTTATGCTTTGCTATAAAATAAAAATATTCATGAGAGGTGAGACTGTCCCAGATACTGTGATTCTAATCCCACACAGCCGGGTCTGATGAAGCAGGGTAGTTGTTGAGAAATAATAACAAGCCAATGAGGACAACATTTATTTGAGTCAGCCTGCTTTTTGCTTCATGGCCTCTCTACCATGCTACCATATGCTCTCGTTCTCTCTCTCTCTCTCTCTCTCTCCCTGTCTCTCTCTCTCTCTCTCCCTCTCTCTCTCTCTCTCTCTCTCTCTCTCTCTCTCTCTCCTTTAAACCACTCTCTTTATTCTCCAGAACAAAATCCACCAGGGTGAGGGAAGATCTTGTAATATAGGTAAACTTTTACATACCAAAAGAAGAGCTTGGAGCCTGAGAGATAGCATGGAGGTAGGGCATTTGCCTTGCACACAGAAGGATGGTGGTTCAAATCCCAGCATCCCATATTTTCCCCTGAGCCTTCCAGGAGCCATTTCTGAGTGTTTAGAGCCAGGAGTAACCCCTGAGCATGACCGGGTGTGACCCAAACTCCCCGCCCCCCAAAAAAGAAGAGGCTAGGGAAAAAGGAAGTGGGAGGAATACCTTTGCTTAGGGTTTTTAGTTAGTCTTATATCACATTATGCAGTTTACCAAAATTTTTTTCAATTAAAGGAATATGTAGTAAATTAAAAAAAAAGTAAGGTTATTTTTGTCAGGAAAATTTTCATCTATAGTGATTATGGGTAATTGACTTCTGTGAATGAAGCATAAATGACACTAGCAAGACAATAGAGAATGATAGTGTATAAGTAGAAAGGACTAAAAAGATAGAGGGAAGAGAAGAAATAAAATATTTGAATACAATAACACAATATATGGATAAAATTTACAAGTGACCATAAAGTAAAAACAGGGGGATAGTTTTGCTATTTTAGAGAGGGAACAATCAAGAATTGAGAAGTTAATTATATTGCAAGGATCATTCATAAAAGTGATAAAATGATGGTCAAGGAAATGCTATACTGACAGACTGGGAGATAATTGAAAGATAGAGGGTGGTCTTAAGTACAAACCATCTTCTCTGCATGCACAGAAAAGGGTTTCTACTGAAAAAGATATACCAAAAATATATTTTAGGGTGGTTGATTACAGGTTTGTGAATGCCAGTGTGATCAATAAATTTACTCAAGGCTTGGTATCTTAAAGCACACTTTTGTGGCTACAAATAAAGTTTTCCAATTATGTTTTGCACTTCAGCTTCAGAACAAGATGGAGGGTCAGGTTTCAGATTCTCATCTATCTTGAACCAAACTCTGGTTTCAAGCACTAAATTCAGTTGCCTATTTTTTGGGAGCTGCCTTCAACTAATATGAAGCAATTTCAGTGAAGAGACTCAAGGAAAGTAAAGAAGAAAAGTCTTGTACATACTGTGGATATATCAGTTCTGGCTGAGAGGGCAGTTTTGTGAATAGAATAGTATGTGTAAGGAATGGGAAGGGACAGTGTAACAGAGCATCATGAGAGCTGGGGAAGTGAGGTTAGTTGAAACAGGGTTATAGCCAATCAGTGGAGGCGTTAAATAATACAGAGAAGTGGCATGACCACTCTGGATATTTGTCATATCTAGTATCCTAATGAAAAGCAGTGAAGAAGGGGGTTGGGACCTCTTTCTACTTTACAGCCACAGTAGAAATGATGTCCATACTGATAAGGTCTGTACTCAAGAATAAAAAGCATGATCAGAAACAATGCCATACAAAGAAGCAATTATGTCTTTCAACTAATTATTTTGTAACAAATAGCAATTTCTGAAAGGAGGGACTTAAAATAGCGTGTCATCTTCCCATTGTTATGAGAACTTAAAGTGAAGCTTCTAGGTCTAGCTGCAAGTGTTGGAATAGTTTACTAATAATTATGTGTTTATCCTTAAGGGCACACAAATCGTAGTCAGTTTGTGCTTCCAGCTCTCATTACAGAACTTGGCACATGATATAAATTCAGAAATTGATGATGACTTAATTAATGCATCACAAAGACTAATATTTGTACATGACTTCACAGTTGTTAATTCGATTGCTTTTACATTTGTTATCATCTTATTTAGTCCCAAGGATAATCCTCCAAAGGGGGAGGGTCAATAATATCTTATTATCCTCACTTTAAAAATGAAATTGCTGAGGTTCAAAGAAGCTACTCAGCAGATTATATGCAGCTAATTAAAGGTGACAAAAGTTGCGTGTAAATCACATTATTTTTTTGCCAGTATCCAATGTCATAGTTGCTGTAAGGTTTCTTCTGATATTGCTCCTGAGCTAATCCATGCACAGTCTACATTTCTAAATGAATTCTAGTTAGAAACGCTCCACTTTTACAAATGTTAGAAACATCTTTTACTTACACTAAGAATGAAGGTCAGAGAAAATAAATAAATCTTTATTAAACACACCCTCTGTTTTAATGAACAAATTAAAAGGAAAGCATGCATTTAAAGAATGTAAGTTCAGCATTTATTTACAATTTTCAGGGGAAGAAATGAACTAAAATTGTAAATAATATTTTACCTGAAAGGTAATTTAGATTCTTTCCTAAAGTGTTCTTTGTTATGATGAAATTGTAATATAACAAAGTGAATCTTTTAATTTTTTTAAAGATGGGTGAAGATTCGTAAAGTTGTACCACCACCACAGATACTACCATCTTTTTATACTTGAATACATTAAAACAGTGACACAGATAATATAGGTTATGTCTTTTTATGAGTTTGTGTTCTTTATTGCATACACTAATTCTTGGAAAGTTTTATTTAAAAAGGTGTGTTAAATATGTTATATTTTTGTTGCATATTATGCTATTATCTCCTAGTTGAGAAAAGCTAAAGAAACAAAAGTACCTTCTACTATGAATATAGCATATATTAAGTATAAAGGAAGAAATTATAATACCAAGTTCTTATCTGTATCCATATATTATAAAACTTTCCTATTTAGTTCTCCAAATATGTCAACAATTAAGAGAAACGATTATGACTACCAACAATGTCATTGAACAGTTTCACTTTGCTCCCAAGTAGTTAATTCTATTTCAAAATGAGAAAACCATGTTAGGGAAATGTTAATGAATGTTTTTGCTTTTAAAAAATAGAAAAAGTTGGCCCATACCATGCAAACGAAAAAAAAAAAAAAAAGGAATGCATGCTTTGGAATAGAGAGGAAGGGAGGATAACACTGGTGGTGAAAAGGCCTTAATTTATTGTCACTGTGTAGTTGAATAACCTGAAAAAATGCAAATGATAATGTATCTTGAAAAAAACTGGCTGTGATGCTGTACAAGCACATACTTTTCCACAGAAAAACTGTTAATTGCTAAGTGTCTTATTCACTATGCTAATTAATAGGTATTCTATCAAGGCTTAAAGAATTGCAACATGTGAATTTAGATTAGCAATGTACATCATTACCATATCTTACACACCTGACCTGTTATTGGTCTAATATTTTCACTATTATGTACTGCTTCCCATGTCAATAATAAAAAATAAATAAAAATAAATAGATAAAAATAGAAAAACTTTGATATTATATTAATAATTTAATGCATTATAATGTTTTAATGTAATAGAATCATTTTAATAATTACATTATATTATAATAATATATTAATAATTTAAGTTATTGTAATACTTTATATTATATGATATTATATGATTATATTATATTATATTATATTATATTATATTATATTATATTATATTATATTATATTATATTATATTATATTATATTATATTATATTATATATTTCAATTACTTTATATTGATTTATTATGCTATGCATAATACATATTTAATATATTTTAATTTAGTAACATTTTTATACAAAAACCAGACTAAAATAAAAAGAATGTGATGGGATTCTTCAAACACAACATAATAAATATGCACTTAAAATGTTTTTGAATTACACAATTTCTTTCATAGCGAATATAGCACAAATGGCCATAAGAAAATTTTTATTTAGTGTTATTTTGTGCAATAGGGTTTTCTTTAAATAAAAGACCAGAGATTCTAAGCAAAATTACCCGATCTTCAAAGTAACACCTTCTAAGGACTGGATTAGTGAGCTGAAAGATGAAGTACAGCAAACCTTTACACAATAAATGAATATGGAAAAATGCCTCCAAATAAATGAAGAGATGGCAAGAAAAATTTTGGATAAATTCAAGAAAAAAAAACAGTAATAAGAATCCCCGAAGTCTCAGAAACTCATGAATAAAGCTCTATGAAGAATCGATACTCAAAGACATCATTATTGAAAATGTGTCAGAGTTGGGGCCCGGGAGATTGCATGGAGGTAAGGCATTTGCCTTTCATGCAAAAGGTCATCGGTTCGAATCCCGGTACCCCATATTGTCCCCCGTGCCTGCCAGGAGCAATTTCTGAGCATGAAGCCAGGAGTAACCCCTGAGCACTGCCGGGTGTGACCCAAAAACCAAAAAAAAAAAAAAAAAAAAAAAAAAAAAAAAAAAAAAAAAAAAAAAAAAAAAAAAAAAAAAGGAAAATGTGTCAGAGCCAGTAAGCACAGTACTTACATTTTGGTGCTAAATGTACCAGTTAAAAGAGACCCAAATAAATTCAAAACACATCATAATGAGAATGATTAAAAGCATAGATATGGAATACTGAAAGCAGCAAGATCAAAAAAAGCATATTACATCCAAAGGTGCATCCTGCAGATTTGCCTACGAAAAATATATGGGCCAGAAGACAGTGGTGGAGTATAGTGAAAATTTCAGGTGAGGTAAATGCTTCACCAAAATAAGTTACACAGTCTGAGTTTCATTCATATTAGAAGGAACAATACACAACTTTATGGGCAAAGAACAGCTCAAGAACTTCACAGTTATAAAATTACCTTATTAGAAGAACTAAAAAAACTAAAGCTTCTTTTAAAACAAGATAATCCCAACAAACACATCGAACTTCTATAGAAAGATGGAACAAAACTCCGTGTCAATAATCTCTATCAATGTCTATGGATTAAACATAGCAATTAAGAAAGAGAGTGGCAGTCTGATCTAGAAACTAGAATCAAACATTCTGCTGGCTGCAGGAAGTACATATGAAAAGTCATGACAAACACAGATTCAAAGTCAAAAGAATAAAACAATTAGTCAAAACAAAACAAAGGTCCAAGCATAGGTGGATTTGCTAGTATAGTCTTTCAAAAGTTTAGGTAATATTTACTTCCAATTAATTTCAAGTTTTACTGAAAAATTGAAAAAGCAGAAACACTCCCAAATAGTGTAGAATTTAGTTTAGTTTTAGAATACTAAAAATCTCTATAAAGTTTTTGATAAACAATAGATTTTTAAGCAGTTAGTTATAAAATAATATGAGAAGCATATGGCTTTTCTATATACAATTAATTATAGAAAATAAAGAGTTTAAAATTAAACACTCAAATTCACTTTTATTTTTCTATGGTATTTGGGCCACATCTGGTGACACTCAGGAGTTACTCTTGCATATGCACTCAGAAATCGCCCTTGGCTTGGGTATCAAACCGCCATCCATTCTAGGTCAGCCATGTGCAATGTAAATGCCCTACCACTGCACCACCTCTTCTGCTCCATCAAGTTCACAATTTTGTTTCATAAATAAAAGTACCTCAATTTAACTGAATAACTGAGACACTTATACAAGGAAAACTACAAAACACTGTGGGCGACCCTGCACCCACAGTTAACTTTGAAGCTGCCATTCTTCTAGATTTTGCAGCTGTGGTCACTGCCCTGAACCAACAGGAAATGTAGCAACCTAATTTACTTAAGTTTCCTGGAACTTGTTCATTACCAGGTTCTGGTTGTTAATGTTTTGAGAGCCTCCCCTTGTGCCTTTCTTTTGCTTTTGTCAATATATCTCTATATGTTACTTTTTATCTTAGAGACTAGTTTAAGAATTTATAGCATTGCTGTTTGCTCTAGCCTTTAAAACAAGAATGTTAGAATAACAAGTTGTACTTTTCTGATAAGGTTCCCTTCCTGTCTCTACCCCTCCCTTTTGAATTTCTGATGCAACTGCTGCCTTCCTGTCTTTTGCTCTATAGATAAGTAAAACCT
>PVKC010019386.1:0-19148 GCA_004027635.1 Crocidura indochinensis
GAAGGGAAGGGAAGGGAAGGGAAGGGAAGGGAAGGGAAGGGAAGGGAAGGGAAAGGAGTTGCCTTTCTGCTGCTGGGGCGCTCTCATCAAAAACAATTTCATTTAAAATAATGTCCAAAGGGCCAGTGAGATAGTACAATGAGTAGGATGCTTGCCATTCACAAAGCAGGCCCAGGTTCCATCCTGGGTTCCATATATTGTCCCCAAAGTAAAACCATCAGTGGTTCTTGAGTGTAAATCCAGAACAAATCATGAGCACTGCAGGGTATGGTCCCATGATCATAAATAAAGTAATATCAAAATAAAATAATTTTAAAGATTTCAGAGAAATAGTAGAATTGGTAAAGCTATTTTCTTGCATCTTATTCACTCAGATTAAATCATATGGTAGCCACAAATATTCCAAATATCCCTGTGTATGGCCATGTGTTAACCAAAAATAAAAATATATTGATAAAATAATGTCCAAAAACGTTTAAGTCTCTAAGATCAACAAAGGAAGTGACAAACATAAACTGAAAAACTTAAGTAACTATTGAAAAAATTGATACACTCTAGAGAGGTAAAATATAACATATTCCTTGTTTATAAGAACTAACTTTGTAAAAATCACCACACTAATCAAAGCATTACACAGATTAATACAACACCAATCAATATACTGATGGTATTCTTCAAAGAATTAAAGCAAATGTCACTGATTCTTGTATGAAGTTGTTTATAATTGATCCTAGAAATTGTGAGTAAAAAGAAAATCAAGGCATCACATTCTCTAATTTTAAATCCTATTATAAATCTATAGTTATTAAAACTGTAGTTTTAAAGTAAGTATATACTCTAAGACCAGTGGAATAAAATTGAGAGCCCAGAGATCAACCCTAGGGTATTTGGGCAGTTAATCTCAAACAAAACAGCTTGATATTTGCAGTGAAAAGTCTTTTACAAAAAAAAGGTGTGAAATCTAGACATCCACATACAAAAGAAAAAAAAGAAATAGATTTATATTTATACTATACACAAAAAACTAATTTGATTTATTTCAGATAGTATGAAAAGCCTCTAAATTATAAAGGCAAAATTTATAAAATGCATTAAAACATTTATATAGTTTTCTATATGATACATATATCAAAATGTCTTCAATGATTGGGTTCCATTGGCATATACAACAAAAATAAACAAAAGTGATTTAATGAAACTAAATATATTTTAAATAGAAGAAAAATTGGTTAACATGAAAAGAACCATAACAAATGCAAGAAAATAGCTATAAACTAAATGAAGTGGTAATATTTATTATCATATACATATATATAAAGCACTTGGAGGTCACACCCTGAAGTGCATAAAATTACTTCTATCTGTGTGCTCATAAATTACTCCAAGTAGGCTGGGGGGGACCATATGGGATGCCTAGGATTGAACCTTGTAGGCTACATGCAAGGCAAACACCCTATCTCCTATGCTGTTGTTCCTGCTCCTATATATAAAGCATTTGTAAATCTCAACAACAAAGTGAACTTTCCAAAGAGCATAATGTATGGCAAGTAGTCATATAAAAACGTTCTTTCCCACTTAATACTATGGAACTGCAGATCAAAATTACAGTGAGACATGTTCTAACACCATTGAGAATGGCATATATCAAAATTTCTGGAAACAACCGATATTATTGAGAATATATTGGAAAGAAACCCTCTTTCACTAGTAGGTATTTATCATCTGGTTCAGTCTCTATGGAATCAATTAAAATAAAATTTCCATATTATTTATCAATTGTTATACTCAAATGCATTTCCAGAACACAAAAATATTAATTTGAAAGGATGTTACATACACCTATTTTCATTTCTGCTCTGAGTTCCATATCCAGGATATTTAAACAACTCAAATATTGAAGCTTCAATAATGAAACTGAGGTAAATATAAACAATGAAATCATATTCAGTTATTGATATATGCAACAAAAATAGAGAACCTGAGCCAGAGCAATAGTATAGGCATTTACCTTGTATGTAATTAACCTGAGTTTTATTTCCAGTAACCAATACAGTTACTATAACATTTTAGGTGTGATCCCTAAGTGTAGAGTCAGGAGTAAGCTCTCACAGTGAGGATGGCCACAAAACAAAACAATAACTAAATCTCACAAACAATTCTCTTCCATTCTGCTATTTACTCTCTTTTATTGTTTTGTTCAGCGACTCTATTCTTTACCTTGTTGGGACTTTTGTCATGCTTTCTCTTATTTTGTGGAGCATTCCTTCATTGATCTTCCCCTTTTATTAGGACATTTGAAGCATTATTAGGACATTTGAAGTCTTTTGATGCTTTGTATGAGTCATTTGTATTAGTTCTTCCCAATCTGTATTTTGTTTCTGGTCATAACCAGCTACCAGCTACGTTCAGGCTTACTCTGGCTCTGAGTTCAGTAATTAGACCTGGCAAACTGCAGGGACCATATGGAGTTCTGGGGGGTTAAACCTGAGTCAGCAGAGTACAAGCAAGAACTGTTCTATTTCTCAGGCCCCCTTTTTTGTCTTGATTCATAAGGTGAATAAGTTCTCCATAGTATAGCTGGTGCTTTTTTTTTGGGGGGGGGGTCATAATAAAAGAAAGCATTTGAATAGACCTGGATAAGCACAGGAAAGACCTGGCATTGGCTGGCTACTCAATAGCATGATTGAATAGACCTGAGTGAGCCACATCTAGGAAATCCCCAAATGTGTGCTCCTTGTAGCCACTAAGGTGTAATAGACATTCAGACATTGGCAACCACTAGAAAACTCATACTTGGGCCAGTGTGAAATGTGTCTAGGGCATCATCCCAATTATAGATGCAAGGTGACAGAGAGAGAAGACTGGTTTATAATGAGCCACAAATGACTGTATAAGGCCTTCTTACATTCTTTGTTTTGAGAGGAACATACTGGAGGGGACTAATCTATTTGTCTGATATATGTAAACATTCTTAAAAGTTATCTCTGGTTCAGCTAGTTTAGTATTTTTCTCGACATACATACCTTTCCTTGAGAATTGGCCCTTGAGGGTGTTACTAAGAATAGTGAATTTCAGTATGGCAGCAATAAATTGTCAGGATGATTTTGTCAGCAACTTTGCCCCACCTTTAGATGCCATGATTCTTACCTCCTGTTCTAATGTGCTAGGTAAACATTAGACCATAGAATAAGGATGCCGAGTCCTTTGCATAGCATCACTAAACCCCCACGAGATAAAATTTAATACTTCTACGTCTTTTCTGCATTGAAGCTTATGGTTGTATTTTTTTAACACAGGTATAGGTCTGCTAATACATGAATGCTGTCTTTTTGCCTCTTGCTGTGAATGAATGTTGCCTTTTTGCCTCTTGCTGTGAAACTCCATTTATTATAGTTCCATTTGGTTTGGTTTTGGAAGCTAGAAGTTTGTGATCAAGCTGTCAGTTTGGTGATATCCTTTTATGTATTCTCTCCTTGATGATGAAAGGCTAAATAACTATCTTCTCTCCATATATTCATTTTTCTCCAGTGTCAATGTTCCAGTTTCATATCTGAATACTGGCAACCATGGCATGTGAACTTTAGAAAATAACTGAATTATAGGGTTATGTAGAGGATACTTATTCTTATGTATAGTACATCTTAATTTAGTACCTTTAAGTTAAAAACATAAAGTCAGAGAAAAATCAAGCATATACATACTCATATATGCTATATGCTAAAAGTAGAATTTCAAGTCATTTTATGACATTTTTTGTATAGAGATGTAACACTGAGTTTTGCAGAAATACACTTAAAAGTCCAGCCAAACTGAATACATTCTATAACATTTTAATTATTGATACTTAAATTTAAATATTGAAAACATTATATTCTAGTTTTATTCTTTAACTGTCTATTGTGATAATGACATTCCACATCACTGGTCTTCTCCTACTATAATCTAAGCAGTTTTCTAAGCAAAAATTGAAAATAAAAGGATTTGACTTTTATTAGAGAAACTAAGATGTTATCCTGAATTATCAGTGTTTTCTAAGTTCTCAGTACAGTTCAGAATACCGCATAAGTCTGAAATCAAAGCAATATAAAAATAATTTTAATTACCTATATTGTTTTATTTATTATAATAAAATTTATCTGCATTTGGAAGTGTTTCTATAATTTATCAAATTACAGTAATCAATGTGATTTCATGCTGACATGTATATGCAAAGGAATAAAATATCATTTTATATGAGTCTTTATAATCATTGAGACCTACTGAGCAATGATGCCTGAATGAAATAAATAATCTTGATATTTACATTATTATAAGTTGTTCCTCCCCTGAAAAGGATAAAAACATTTTTATTGGCCTTTAAAATTTTTAGGCTTGCAAGAACACTCAACATTTTTCAAGGCTGAATTCAATTTCAATTCCCTGCCTTCACATTAAAGTCTACATAATATGCTCCATATGAATAGTTATTTAATATTTTATTAGAGCTTTTAATTTTACTATCCCCTCAGTAACTTACTCCCTTGATTAAAAACCTTATGGTCAAAACATTCTTCCCAATAGCTAATATGCATCTTCACTTCTGTTTTTCCTCTCACTCTAAAGACTTACTAAGTATTTCCTATTTTTCCATTATTTTAAAGTCATAATTCTTGTATATTTTTCTTTCATTTATTAGGTAATGCATTGTCATATATTATCAAGTTTAAGTAACAATATATGATTAAAAAACAAATCGGTTTAGTCTAGTTTTTATAAGTGCAATTCTTTTTTATTTTAATCAACTAATTTTTTAATTTACTATTTACAGAGCATATATCATAGAGTTTACATAGTTGACCATAATATATTTGTTTCAAGGGGAAAATAATTTTTAAAAAGAAAGGACCAGAGCGATAGCACAGCAGTTGGGCATTTGCCTCACACATGACCAATCCTGGATGGACCTTGATCGATCCCCGGCATCTCATCTAGACCCCTGAACCAGGAACAATTTCTGAGAGCATAACCAGGAGTAACCCCTGAGAGTCACTGGATGTGGTAAAAAAAATTAAAAAGAAGGAAAAAAAGGGGTCGGCTAGGTGGCACTAGAGGTAAGGTATCTGCCTTGCAAGTGCTAGCCAAGGAAAGATTACGACAGTTCAATCCTCCTGCGTCCCATTTGGTCCCCCAAGCCAGGGGCAATTTCTGAGTGCTTAGCCAGGAATAATCCCTGAGTATCAAACAGGTGTGGCCCGAAAAACAAAAAAAAAAAAGAGGAAGGAAGGAAGAAGAAGAAGAAGAAGAAGAAGAAGAAGAAGAAGAAGAAGAAGAAGAAGAAGAAGAAGAAGAAGAAGAAGAAGAAGAAGAAGAAGAAGAAGAAGAAGAAGAAGAAGAAGAAGAAGAAGAAGAAGAAGAAGAAAAGAAAAGAAAAAGGAAGAAAGGAAGGAAGGAAATAAAGAAGGAAAAGATAAAAAAAGCAAATTTGTGAAAACTATATATCTCCAATTAGGTCATTATGTCATTTTCAGAAGGTTTAATATGCTCTTGTTACTAGTTGACCACTATGTTACCTCGTTTGTTTCATAACATTAGGAAACTTTAGATACACATTGATATCAATATTGGTGTTTCTATGGGCATGGCAGTAGTAAACAAATATGGAATTGTCATATGGCTGCAAATTTGATCATGCAATCCAGGAATTCCAAGCACTATTGTTGATATTGTTGCATTTTTAGGGCATGTTTTCTGCTGTCTGAACTTCCAGAAGTACAAGTTGGTGTGGCAAAAGGATCACATTCACTGGGGAAAAAAAACATTGGTAATACCACAAATACCATCACACTTGGAGTTTTAGGCACTGTGATTTACAGTACTGTTAATTATTGGGTTTCATGCATAAAGCATATCAGCACTACACTCTCCACTACACGGTTCACTTAATTATTACTAAATTACTTATGATAGCCTCCTCATGTAATACAGTGAAATAATAGTTTGGGCTGGTTAAGGTTTTGTGACTATTATTTGCTAAAGAACATGAAGCATGCAAACACTATTTAAGCTAAATAGTGTTAACTGTAGCACTTAAAATGTTTTTTGTGTGTACGTTGCTGAAGTCTTTAAAACAGTCCAAATAAATTCAAAAGAAGAAGGGCAAAGTAAAATATGTGAATAATGTGTGGTGAATGTATTTGGGAACCCCAACTTTGGGGATCCTGCTGAGGGGTTTAGCTTCAGGAGTTCACACGGTCAGCATTAATAGTATGAATCCCTAATGTGGCCTGATTCCATTCTGAGTTCAAACTGAAGAGTGAACAAGTTATACTTTCAATATGGATCTAGATATTTGAAATCCCTGTGTCAATGTTCTAATAGCAAAAGTCTACAGATATCACTAATAGAGATTCATTCCCAGTATGAAAGTAGTTTTAAGAAAAGGAAAAAAAGACAGTTACTCTTCATGGACTGTTTCTTCTTCTATTACAAGAGCTACTGTTACTTGTGTTATCACTACTATTACATCTCCTATCATTATGTCAGCAAGCCTTAATAACATTGAGAAAAAAATGCGAATTCAGATAATAAGCATAACAAAATTCTGTTTCTTATGATCTGAGTGAAGAAAAATATTTAGTTAATTTAGAGTAATTTAATTTTATTAACTAAAATGATATAATCCTTTACCATATAGTGAAGATAACTGAAAAATTCTTCTTGAGTACTAAAAGAATAAAATGCAAGGAGAATGAGCTTTAAAGTCTTTGTCGTGTCCTCTAATTTGCACAGTATTTCTGTCTGTAAGTAGCACTTAATCAACACTGAAATTATTTATCCTGTCTTTTCCTGGCATAGCTTTACAAATGTGTATTTAGAAGGTAAGCTTCAATTTATGTCAATTTAGATCTGAGGTTACCACACCTACCTGAGATCTACCACCTCCTTTTCAAAAAAAAAAAAAAATTACTCGGAAGTACCTAAAAAAATCTTCCTTCTTTAAGTGAACCAATAGAAAGTGTCCCCAATTGTACTGAAATTATCTCCCACACTAGATTGTTCTAGCGCCACCCTGTAGAAAGAGATGGCATCAATATTTTCTAAAAGGATAGTTTCCTTATTTGGAAAACACTGATTAATAGTATCTACTTTTGAATAAATTATTTAAAACATTACTAAAACAAGTAAATTTTTAAGTAAATACTGCTGAAAAAAGTAATATTTCTATGAATATATATTGATAAATTTGGAAAATTCATATTTATCTGTATAAAATATATTATACCTATATGAAATATTGGGCATATAAAATTGGCATGCTTGATCCAAAATTGTGTTCATACTTCCCTTAAATGAATGTTAGTTTCTGGTGTAATAAGGAAAAAGAAACCAAGTAAAAAATTATATTAGAAAAATAAAAGAGTAGTTAAATGTTTTTTATTTAATTTCATTTAAAAATTGCTATGGCCAAAAAGAGGATTATTATCTTATTAGATTAAAATAATAAATTAATCACAATTTATAGACATCTATACATAGAAAAATTATTCACTAGAATAATTGAACCTAGAGGTTCAATGTCAGCTCTACCATTTATCTGTAAATGTGTGATCCAATTTCTTTTTTTCTTTTTTTTTTTTTGGTTTTTGGGTCACACCAGGCAGTACTCAGCGGTTACTCCTGGCTGTCTGCTCAGAAATAGCTCCTGGCAGGCACGGGGGACCATATGGGACACCGGGATTCAAACCAACCACCTTTGGTCTTGGATCGGCTGCTTGCAAGGCAAAGGCCGTTGTGCTATCTCTCCGGGCCCGTGTGATCCAATTTCAAAAAAGTATTTTCTCCATCTGGAGATTCAACTGTGACAGAATCTACTTCTAGTTATTACTTTTAAAAGAAAATACAGAAACTATGGCCAGCATCTTGCATTGAGCATGACAGAAGAAATTGTAAGGTAACTTTTCAAAAGGAACATGTTTGCACTTCACTGGGAAATAATTTTTCAGTTGACAGAGGCTTAAATGATACATACAATTTCACCCTTTCAGAAGAACAGAATTTGTATGATTAAGTTTTTTCTTCAAAAACATCAGACAATAGCATCTCATCTGACTCCATAAGGCAAATGTAAATTAGACAAAGTAGGTAAAGGCTTAAAGGCACAGATTCATCAAAAGATGTCTTTAAGGTCAAATGAAAATCTGTATGCAATACAATAGAACAAAAGCCCAGGTGTGTGAAGTTTAGTAATTTGTGGAAATGATACCTTTGCCTTAGCTCCAGATGTCATCTACTCCAGGGTTTGGAGTGCTACCCTTCATTAGCTCTGCCACATCTACTCAAATAGAATATCAGAGCAGCAGCTAACACAAGTGATAAATACCAAAGAAAGATCTTCAATATGCTTACTTGAACACAGTATATTATTTGAGAGAAAAAACAAAATTAAAATTGTGATAGCAAAAAGAATAACATCATACTATATAATGGAATCCCAACCACAAGAATCTTACCTATAAGGCTAACCTACATTGCAGAAGTAAGTAAAGGGCTGTCTTCATGGAAAAAAGAAAATACAATCACCATCATTGGTTATCTTGGCCAATACAGCACAAGCCAATCACTTTCATTAGAATGTCTTTATTTACTACATTATTCCATTTCTTCTCCACAGATTCACTTAGTAACCAGTAAAAAAGCCTCTAGAATCAGGTCATGTGATGATTGAAAACATACTATATGGGGAAATGAATTTTAAAAATAGGCTATCTCATAACCCCACCCATTTTTATGGAAATAATTCTGAAAGAAAAAAAGAGAGTATGTGTATTGAACATCGAAAGGAATCAGAATTAGACTCAAAGCAAAGTGAGCATAAAAGAAAAGCTTTTTTTTTTGTAAGATCTCTACTACACATGTGCACTTATTTTAGTCAAAAGTGTTGCTACAGAACTCAGCAGGGGTAAACTATTATTTATCTCTGGTTATTAGCCAAGCTTAAATTGTGTAACAAAAATAACAAAAGATTTCCTTTACATCTAATTAGACATAAAGAGTAAAACAATGTTCTTGTGAAAGGATGCTTTTAAGATACTTTTTCAAGAACTGAAATAGTAACAACATTTGTTTTTGTGTGGTAAACAGAAGCCTTTTGGCAGTACAGTTGCTATTGCTTTCATTTTGAAACTGCCAAGAATTATTTGCTTATCTACGGGATTTCAACTACTTTCTGTGCCGTGAATCATATGGACACCGATCTAGAATAAATTGGGCTGCACAGTAAAATTTGGACTTTAAAACACAGCGTAACTCCCCAACACAAATATGCATACAGTTGGATATATACAGGGCTCAAGTAGAATCAAGGAAAAAAGAGAGGAGAGCATAGAAGAGTGTAGGGAGAGGGGAGGAGAGAGGAAGGGATAATAAAGAAAGGAGAAGAGAGGAGAAGAAAGAGGATAGGGGAGTGGAAAGGAAAGGGGGAGAGAAAGAGAATGGAGGGGAGGGAGGAGAGAGAAAAGGAAGGAAGAAGAAAGTAGGTAAGGAAGGGAAAGGAAGGGAAAGTAGAGGAGAGAGGAAGAGGGGAATGAGAAAATAAAGTAGTGGACTAAGAGAAGAACAGAAAGGAAGAACAGCAAAAAGAATGTGAGGTCAGAGAAGGACAAGACAGAGCAGGATAGGACAGAAAGGAGAGGGCAGGGCAGGAAAGGAAGGGAAGGGAAGAGTAAGGAAGGGAAGAGATGGAAAGCGAAGGGAAATGAAGTTATATTTAAAAAATGGGACTAAGAGAGTATAGACCAAGAGTGGAAAATTTAAAAGAGACTAAAAGAAAAGAGAAAGAAAATAGACACAAAATGTAAAAAATAAATATAATGAGGGAGGGACAGAGAAAAGGATCAAAAAAGGATAGTACAGTGGATAGGGCACTTACTTTGTATGTAGCTGACCAAGGTTTGCTCCCACTACAACATATGTTCTTCAAGTTCTGCACAGATTTATCCCATAGCATATAGCCACAAATAAGCAACACACCCCTCCATCAATGCCCACCACTCAAAAAGATAAAAGGAAAATAAAAAATTTAATGGAATAGCAGTTCCAGAGAAAATGACAAATAAAGGTAGAAGTAAAAAAATGAACAAAAAGGGATAAATAAGTAGATATTATAAAGATAGAACAAGAACATAGAAAATAAGGAAAATAATCAGGTAAAAAAAATGGAAAATGTCTTAGGAAGACTTGGAGAAGCTGAGTTTTTCTAATACCATTTGAAGACCCACAGGGTTGTCTAAATGATAATGGTTTTTGACAATTTGATGTGTATTTATAGCTGTTTTCTAACTCTTTTTCTGAATACCATATAGGATTATCCAGATTTTCTGGGGTTTATCACCACAGGCATGTAGGATTAATAGTCTGATAAAATAAAGGATTATTCTCCAATCCCTTCCGTAGGCTTTTACAGTACTCCTAAACTCCCTGACATGATACATACAATGCATTAACTAGGGGAAAGGAAAAGAGGTGGTTTTCACGTGTAGATGGGGTATGAGTCACGCATGTACAAATCTACATTTACCTACCAGTATCTATTATCAGTATCTAAAGCTCTTCCATTTAGATTTTATATCCACAAAATTCACAAATGCAAAATAACTCAGTAATATAGAAAGTGTTGTTCTACATCTGCTTGGATCCAGTGTAGAAGGACAGGATCACACAACTGGAATAAAATTTAATACTTTAATCCTTTTGCCAACAAGGTCCCCACACAGGCCATCCAGGGTTATACCTCAAAAGAGATGAGTCCTATGCAAGGTCATGAGGAAGATGATATAGGGAAAGGATATAGGTAGGTTCTAGCTTTCTGATGATTCTTAAAGTGATTGACTATTGTCTAGGGGTACCTTTCTACTGCTCCCTTGTCCTTACCTGTTAGACTACGTGGTATGGCCAGGTAGCTTGGGGCATAATCTATGGAAATTGGCTTTGAAGACCTAACATGTGGTTCTTACAAAAATGGTGTCTCTTCCTGCTCAGAACCTGTGAAGAAGCCTGTCATGTGGCCCTTACAAATAGCATCCCTCCTTGTTCATAACTCAGGTCCCAACACACCTACTATATGTGAGATACTGAAATTTAGCATTACAAAACCACTAAAGATTTAACCTCTGCAGACATAATGAAGTTTAGTGTAGAGTATGTAATAAATGGCATGATGGAGAAGCTCAGAGCTATTGAACCACAAGCCAAATACATCCAAGTGGAACATAATGTATATGTTGGAAACATAAAGATGATTGAAAGCTAAGCTAAGATTGAAAGAATGGAGGAGCCCATGGGGCCAGAGAAATAGCACAGCGGTAAGGCGTTTGCCTTGCATGTGAAAGGTCGCGGGTTCGAATCCCAGCATCCTATATGGTCCCCTGAGCCTGTCAGGGGCGATTTTTGAGCATAGAGCCAGGAATAACCCCTGAGCATTGCCGGGTGTGACCCCCCCCCAAAATAAAGAATGAAAGAGCCCTATGAGAGATTAAAAATGGGATACTCGAGGCAGAAAAATAACATAACAAATGACATGAACATTTTTTTCTTTATGAAAAGTCTCCCTCTCAGCCTATAAGCAAAACATATGATAAATAGGTTGAGATAACACATTGTAGGGAAAAACAGAGCTATGTTGTGAATTGATTTATACATCTGCTATGAATTTAGGTCTTTATAATTAGAATTGTAAAGAGCTACTTAAAAAGTGTTCATGAAGGAATACTATAAAATTATTTTCTAAATATAGCTCTGAATAGCTGGTGCCAGAAACTCTATAGTCCTGCAAAGTAGTCTAGAAGCTCTTACCATAACCCACTAATACAGCAGATACTAATACAGCAGATACAGCAGATACTGGACTAAGATAGAAGCAAGGTAGTGAGAGAGAAGCTGGATATTAAAGATTTACTTGCAAAATCAATTTGATTTAATAACTGACTACATTTAGAACTAAAGAGCAAAATAATGTCCAGGTTTTAATTTTACAACCCTATAAATACGTTGCTTTCACTTATCTACTAACTAAAGGAAGTTGAGTCAGAAAGGAGTCAAAGAATCAGTGAAGCTCAAGTAGAGGAACACATGTGCAAGGTCCTGACTTTAACTTCGCCTCTGCATGTCATTCCCAAGCCCCAAGATCTTATGTGCAAAGCCAGGTATGGGACTACTTGTCCCAGGTACCAAAGTGTTCTTCTAAACATGGATGCGAGAATCTACTCTTAAAAAAATTTCAGGAAGTTCAAAGTTTGCTAAATTTTGAATATAAATGACAGCAGTTCTGTTATTGAATGAAACAGTTCTTAAGTCTTCTCAATTCCTGAGTTCTCCTAATATAAATATATGATTATCAACAAAAATCAAAAATTAATAAACTTTTACTAAATGAATTATTGAATATAATAATAGATCATGTAAAATAAATTAATGAGTACATGAGGAGTATAAATTGATTAGAGAAAAATGGAAAGAAACACATAAAATATTCTTTTCTTTGGTAACAATATACACTTAAAGCGGAGTCAGTCTCCAAATTTCAAGCTGTATGAAATTTTGCTAAATGCAAAGCAAAAATGAAACCTATAGCAAAAATAGTACCAAGATCTGAAATAACTTTCTTTTGGAGTACAAACAGAAGTTTTCATACTTTATAGATATTAATTGTCCCATTTATTTATCTATAAATAAGGATTGCCTCATTATACTTTAAAAGAAGTCCAATTTGGATATCAGACTCAGGTGTAATGAGTGTTACCTTCTACCTTACAACATTCATTGATGCATACATGTTTGTTTAAAAATCATTTTAGAATGATGTGAAAAAGGCAAGTAAGATAGTAAATAGTTTTATTTTACATTGTAATCTAAACTCTCTGGGGATCAATGATGAGATAAGGACATTGAAATCAAAGATCGGGAGAAAATAAAAATAAATCCTTAACTTGTTACATTTTAGAACCTCTGAACAACATATATAGTCTTGCACAAATGACCACAGGTGAAGTGGGCTTCTGCTCATATATGCTGATTATCATATTATTGCCATAATAAACTCTTCCACAACATTATAATGCCTTTTGGGTTGCCCAGACAAAAACTCACATCTTACTTAACTTGACCATAGGCATTTTTAATAATTCAAAGTGAAGATATGAAGGTAGCGCTGGACTTAACAGAGCAGATTCCTTACCAATATTTAAAGTAAGAATTTATATGGGGCCTGAGAGATAGCACAGCATTACTTGCCTTGCAAGCAGCCGACCCAGGACCTAAGGTGGTTGGTTCAAATCCCGGCATCCCATATGATCCCCAGTACCTGCCAGGGGCTATTTCTGAGCAGATAGCCAGGAGTAACCCCTGAGCACCGCCAGGTATAGCCCAAAATAAAAATATAATAATAAAATAAATCAAGAATTTATACTTTTATTAGTAGAGAGAAAGATCTTAAGCCTTTGGTAGAAAATGGGTAACTGTAAGTCAAAAATAGTATAAGTAGGTCTAGAGTAACAACACAGTAGGTAGGGTATTTGACTTACATGGAATCTCATATAGTCCCATAGGATTGCTAGGAGTGATTTCTGAGCACAGATCTAGGAGCAATCTTATCATCAGTTGTGCTCTCCCAAAAATAGTATAAGCAATATGACATAGTTGCTCTTATTTTTAAAGTATTCTAACACATTTATAAAATGAATAATTCTAAAATTCTGCTCTCGATTGTTAAAAATGTCAGGAATTAATAGAAATTTAATTTCTAAAGTATTAACTATATTAGAAAAAAGGATTCAAGGATATAAAATCCATTAAAGAAAATTCTCCTAATTTTGTCATGTTCACCTTTATAAACTTTATATTAATCTTATCTTTAAAGAGATATAATGCATTTGATATTTTGAGGACATTTTAAAAGATTAAATAATTAACTACATGCAAACACTCATTAAACATAATATTAATCTATATAAATTGTGCAACAAAATTAACACAGTGGGTTTATACGATTGAATGATAGATATTTTAAAAAAGACCAAAATATCATTTTGATCATTCAGTTTCTTCCAAAATCTGTCTTTTATGATCTTGGACTGAAACATAGGGCCTCTTTTCTGATCCTAGACCAGACTTCTAGTAATTTCTAATCTTTCTTGAAAAAATATATTTCCCTCTCATAAAAATATTTTATAAGAAAAATATCATACTTTGGTAACTACGTATATACTTTCAGGTATAACTTAGTCTAGATAATCCAAAATTAATTTCAACACCTTAATTCAATCTATCTTAACATAAGTTTATATAGAACCCAGACAGCAAATGCTGGGGGAAAACTTTTAACTCTTTGGGTTTTCTTTTATTTTGATTTGTTTTCATTTTTCATTCTTCCTCCTTTCGTTTGTCTCTTCTTTTCTTCTACATTGTTTGGTCTTCTACTTCCCATTGTATGGCACTAAGGACTTAAAGGGCATAGAACTAAGGACAAAGTGCTGTTTTAAACTGACTATTTGTTCCATCTCTGTGGCAAATGCCTAAATACTAGCTTTCTGGAAGAGTACAATCACAGCTCTTTCATAGACCCTATGTAGGGTATCTACAATTTCCAGCAAAAGCAAGCAAAACAATAAACAACTGACCTCTAGCAAGACCTCACTATTCATTCCCAACTACTAGCAAATACTCCTATGACTTCATACTGCTGGGTATTTCTTGGCTAGGCAGGCATTGAGCATGTTTTCTGAGACCACTTACTTTTTAAGAAGCTCATTTATTGTTTAGAAAACTGACCTATTCTTATTCGATCAAAATTTTAAGGTTCCATTAACTTCTTGCCTTCTTCCTAAGGTTGTTATCACAGAACACTAGAGTCAACGTTCAATTGAGTTACCCAACTTTCTTAACTTTCAAGTTTCCAAAATTTCAATTTTTCAGTAGGCAGAAAACAATACATCTACTTATGCATGTGCTAAAATTCTCAAAATGCATGTCAAGTACTTCCAAGAATGCCCTCTTCCACAAGCTTCTCCTGTCTCAGAATAAAATGAATAAATTGCACTCTACAGTTCAGCAGGTATCCAAATAGATTGTGAGATTCCATCTTGCCACCTTTTATCTACCTTCAAGTCCCTGGAAGATTCTATTGAAAACTCCCTAACTTATTTAAATGTAAAGGAAAAGAGAAAAACAAAAATAGTTTACCCTTAAACCTGTTACTCTTTATAAATTTATTTCTTTATCTTTTTTACTATGTAGTTTGAATAGTGAGAGGAATTCAAAACAATTCTTAAAGCCTAGAGGTTTCTAAACCATAGATTCAACTCTATAAGTATGCTCTTTCTTCAAAAAGTGAGAACGTGCAGCTGGAGGGGTATCCAACAACTTCGCATTCTAATCTTCACACATAGAAACTCATCCTTGACAAATGAAAATCAAGTATATCTCTAGCCAAATCCAAAATGTCTATGATGAAACAGAAAACACTACCCTATGAACACAGGAGGGAATTTTTGTAAGCATACCTTGAAATTGAACATCTAGCGCCAGAACTTTGAGAACAACTTTTTTGTTTTATTGTTGCTATTGCTTGATATTTTGTAAAGGATCAAATTCAGAGGACCTAGAACTCGGAGTCACTCTTGCTTAGGGAACCAGTCACTATCCTAAGGGATAGTATATACCTGCAGCCATGCATTCTCCTTAGAATATAAAGAATATTTTACTTTAATACATAAACTTTGCCGCAATACCTGAAATCTTAGACCTAAAATTGCAGTACCTATAATATTTACCATATCCTAGCACCATTAATTTTTGTGGATATTTACATCTCACTCATAAATAAACATGCTATATACAGTCATTGTCATAGTCTCTGATCAAAACAAGTCCCTACTACTCTGAGATTTAAACAAAAATTAAGAAATTTTATAATTTATTGGGTAGATGGAAATAAAAAATAGCTTTATTACTTCAAGTTTTTTAATTGGAAGAATATCACTATTCTAGGAAAATAGATGCTGGTTGGGATGAAATAATAAAGTAAAGATTACTAAGTAGAGGAATGAACTAAAAGTAAGAATGACTTGTATTTTTAAATATTTATATGTAGTAAATTTGACATGATGTAGTCTTACATTGAAAGTTATATTAAGGTATAAATTTTCTAGAAAAGATATATGGCTTTCACATCATTTTTCTCTCAATTTATTAATGCATGCACCAAATTGTTGGTTAATATCTAAATTTTTTTCAGTAAAATGTCGTATTACCAAATTTTTACATTAGCATCCAGACTATTCCATAAATCATACAGTTGACCTCCAGGACTGGACCAATAGTACTTTGGGTAGGGATATGCATACATATCTTTACATGCAGCTAACATGGATTTGATCCCTAGAATTCAATAGGTTTATGAGCACTGCTATGGATGATTACTGAGTTCAGGGCCAGTAGCACTGTCAAGTGTATCCCCACATTCTCCCAAATTTTTAAATGCCTCTGATAACTTTACTTAAGCAGAATCAGCCTAAATAAAGTCAGTCTTCTATCTTTACAGAGACAACAAATAGACCTTCATAGTCTCTTAAATTACAGTTATTTCTATATACTAATTTCAGATGTAAGAAATGTTTCTTCTAAATAATATGGCATTATAGCACCTGGACAGAGCTTGTTAGAATAATCATGTTCCAAAGATAATGTAAAGTACTACTAAAGTAGCCATAGGATTGCTAAACTAAAAATATTTAATTAATCAAACTTGGATTTAAACTTTTCCCTCCAAATCACTCCTTGTACAATTGTATCTATGAAACATGTGGTGCTGGGGATTGAACCCAAATTGACCATGTGCAATGCATGCACCCTCTCAGACCTGTACTATTACTCCAGCCCAGTGACTTAATTTTTGTTTGTCTGTTTGTTTATTTTTTCTATTTGGGGGTCACACCCAGTGATGCTCACAGGTACTTCTGGCTCTGCACTCAGAAATCACTCCTTGCAGGCTTGGGAGACCATATGGGATACTGGGAATCAAATCCAAATCAATCCACGGTTGGCAACATGCAAGATAGATGCCCTACAGCTGTGCTATCTCTCTGGACCCTATTTTTAATATAAAAATAAGATGAATGAGCAAGATAGTAGAATGGATAGGGTGTTTACCTTGCATACTGCTGATCCAGCTTCAATACTCTTAAATGGCACTATTATCATAATTATAATCTATCCTTTTAAAAAGTTAGCTATTTCTGATACACATTAATAAAAATTGCATACAAAAGTTTTTTGTTTTACTTATATTCATTGCAGCATTATTTACAATAGTCAGAATCTGGAAACAACCTAGATGCTCAACAACAGATGAGTAACTAAAGAAAGTGCAGTACATAAACACAATGAAATACTATGCAGCCATCAGGAGAAATGAAGTCATGAAATTTTTCTATATATGGATGGACATGAAAACTATTATTCTGAGTGTAATAAGTCAGAGAGAGAGATAGACACAGAATAGTCTCACTTATCTATGGAATTTAAGAAATATAAAAGGTATTTTGTAATAATAACAAAGATAATAGAGATGAGTGAGTGAGTGGTGAGTGCAGTTAGAGAAATAACTTCACTATTATCATGATGATGGTACTGAGTGAGAGAAATAGAATGCATGTCTGGAATACAGGTGGGGGTGGGGGACTGAGGGTAGCTGGTGGGGGAGGGATATGGGAGGCATTGGTGGTGGGAATGTTGCACTGGAGAAGGGAAGTGTTTTTTTCTATAACTTAAACCCAACTACAAACTTGTTTTTAATCATAGTGCTTGAACAAATATATTATTTAAAAAAAGAAAGTTTTGTTTTAGGCACTTCTTATTTTTCTAGTAAAAACAAATGTCAATTTTTAAGACAATTTATATACTACTCTTTTTTGCTCAGTTTTATCTTTTTCTTTAAGAGCTACCAGAGATAGCACAGAGGGTATTAGGTCAATTGCTTTGCACACAACTGACCTGGGTTAAATCCTCAGCATCCCATATGGTCCCCTGAGCTTGACCCCTAAATGCTGTTGAATGTGAATCAAAACAAAAACAAAAACATAAACAGTTATATAGGTCTGAGCTGTAGCACAGTGGAGGGCATTTGCCTTGCGCATGTCCAATTCCAGATAGACCCGTTATATGGTAAATCGAGTCTGCCAGGAGCGATTTCTGAGGACAGAGCCAAGAGTAACTATTGAGTGTCGCTGGGAGTGGCCCAAATACACACATAAACACACACCCATACACACACACACACAAATCAACACAAAAAGTACTTCTACCTGGGGCCGGAGAGATAGCACAGCGTTAGGTCATTTGCCTTGAAAGCAGTCAATTCAGGATCAACAGTGGTTTGTATCCTGGCATCCCATATGGTCCCCATGCATGCTAGGAGCAAATTCTGAGTGCAGAGCCAATAGTAATCCTGAGCGATGCTGGGGGTGATGCAAAACACCCCAAAGAAACTTTTACCTAGAGGACAGAGGCCACGGGCCAACATGCATACTGAATACTGTTCTTCTTACATCACTTCAAACTGATAAACCAAACATATCTGAGGTTGCCAAAAGAAGTTTGAGCCACCTGCATCCTATACACAGAATTATGAAGAGGTTAAAAAAACTATATATATATATATATATATATATATATATATATATATATATATATATATATATGTATATATATATATATTAGTTCATGGATTTGAAAACAAAAACAGATATCTACTTATATTCACCTACATAGTAAGCAATATTAAATTTGCCCTCACCTTAAAAATATCTGCAATTTGAGAAAATAGATTAAAAGAGTTTCAGACACTAAAGATAATTTAACATAGCATCCTATATTTTTATCTTGTAGTTGAAACAGTTGTTTTATATATATTTTTACAGCTTATAGTTGTTTGCTAAGGGAAGACATTCCGGTAGCTAGTAGTCCTTCATCAGTAGGAAATGAAGTCTTTTTATAATTTTTATAAGTCTTTTTATAATTGGTGATTTTCATACATTTTCATACTGCTGACTTTCTCAAGTCCTTTTTTCAAATGTAATTTGATTTTCTGGTAGTTAAGTAACCCCACTTGACTTGAT
>PVKC010019387.1:0-19126 GCA_004027635.1 Crocidura indochinensis
GGGACCATATGGGATGCTGGGATTCGAACTACTGTCCTTCTGCATGAAAGGCAAACACCTTACCTCCATGCTATCTCTCCAGCCCCCTTATCTCCTATTCTATTTCTCACTTTCTCACTTCTTAGTTGCAAAATGGAGAACCTACAAATGTGTGCATAAGAGAAAAAAAACTTTCCTTGTATTATCTTGAAGAATTTATAATACAAGAAAAGCCTTTTTATTTCAATGGTTCTTGAGGCCAGATCCAAATGTGCTCAGGAATTACTCCTGACTCTATGCTCAGAATTTCTTCTGGAGATGCTCAGTAAACCATACCCAATGCAGGGTTGGTTACATGTAAAGCAGGTACTTTAACCACACGTTCTAACTTCAAAGAGAGTAGTGGTTTTGACCAACAGAGCTATCTGACTGGGGCTTTCAGACTGTGGAAGCTCTACGTGTCTCATGACGTCCTTTCCCAGTAAGTCCTTTGGTTTTCTTTTTATTTATTTTGGGTTGCAAAGAAAAAAGATATATTTAGCTATCAAAATTTGGACTGATCAGGACTTTCCAATCAGATGTCATTGAGAAAATGATTAAACTTACTGTACTTAGTTTCCCTTCCTGAAACAGAAGTACTATTTCAATTAGACATGATTTTAATTAACAAGATATCCTAGTTTCATGGTTTTCAACTGTCTCACACTGAAAACTGGATTTGGTTTTTTGGATGACTCCATGGACAGATGGTTGAAAAACACTGATTTAGACTAGAGGTTCTTAAGCTGTTTCTACCTACAACCCCTTTTCATTTGAGTAATTTTATGCAATACGATGTATGTATGCATATATGTATAAAAATAAACTAATATTATTTATAAATAATGAAGAAATTTATTTTTTCCATGACTCTCACAGGTATGCCATTCCACATGGCCTCTTCAGTTAATGCTTTAATCTAGACAGCAATACTGTAAAAGAGTCTTGATTTCTGAAAAATAATTTTGTTTGTTTTAAAGTTGCATTTGAATATCAAGCAATATATTTTCACTGAACATCTATGTCCACTTCTGGTTGATTTTTATTGATGGAAAGTATCTGAGGCTGATTTGTGCTGTTCAAACATAATACCTAAGACATCATAAGTGTAATTTATATAGGAGGAATCTTTGTCAAAACATTGTCACAGAAAAGAGAAAAGCATAAAGCTTGCCCTCTGGCCTACAACCTAGGACCAGAGGAGAGACAGAGATGATTAATCCTTTGTCCCTCTAGGTTGCCAGTTTAGGTTGCATTAAATTGGAGATAGCAATTTTTAAGATCTACCCCTATTATGGAAAGTTGCTATTGGAAATAAAACATGGTGCAGCAAAGGACATATTTTACAGTTGGTTAATTTCTGATACAATATGATGAGTAAATCACTAACTGATGGTCAATCACAAAGATTGGCACAGATTGGAAATGTTCATAGGAAATAACTTTTCCAATGAAAACAGCTAGAAACAAAGGTGATTTTCTATGCTGTTGCTATTCACCATTTCACAGTGTCACGAGTCCTACCACAAATGTTGTAGAATTATATGCAGTATAGATTGTTTATCAACTTTTCTACCCTATCTATTTTTTAGCAACTGATTAGTCTCCCTGGGATGTAGACACATTTCTGATCAAGATCTGCTTGACATTTTCCCTTCTCCACACCTGCATTCCAATATCTACATTACTTATAATAAATGTGCTGATATGTACATATATAAACACATTTGTATGCATATATGTTCCCAATACGATCATCAAAGACACTTCCTGAACGGAGGTATATATGTACTCATATACATATAGGAATTCAACTGAATTCCCAGAGGGAAGTGTGGAACACATTGTTAAAATGTCTGTCATCCATGTAAGAGAAACAGAAATGAGCTGGGCATTAAATTTGCATACAGCCCCAAGCACAGAGGTTCCTGTATGTGTGCTGTTCTCCTGTTCTTGATGATGGGCATATCTGACAGAAAGATTCTGTCAGGATTAGCTCAGGAAAAACACCCCCAAGGAGATAATTTGAAGACGTACTGAGAATTTGCCTCAATACATGAAAATAAACATGAAATCCTCAGCACTCTCTGCACATTGAGAAGTTCCCACCAACACCCCACCGCACTCTAGGGGATAATCAACTGGTGCTAATTAACACAAAGTCATGCACACCGTTAGAAATGCTTGCCACTTAGGATTGATTAAGTTGCTGCAATGCTTAAAAGAGACTTGAGGTTTTCTGTGTAAATGTGGGAAGACGAGGAAATAGAAGTGCAGAAACAGCTGTAAAATGAAAAAGCACTATGGTCTTTCTTTCCCTTGACAACATTGGAGAATGTACCACAAAATTATTAGTATTCCAGAAAAAATACCTTACTTCATTAATAGTTTTCTTTCAAATTAAAAATTACACAAACTCAATGCAGAGGCTATAGATTGTGGCTACAAAAGGGGTATCTTTTACTTTATAAGCAATAAAGCACTCCATTGGATGCTGCAATGTGAATTGTGGCATCCAAATTTCTTTTCCTTAATTTCTCCATGTCTGTTTCTAACTGCTTTCTATTTCAGAATTATGTAAACTTTCATCAAAGTTATTAATTAGCAATATGTTTTAAGTAAAATCAAAGAAACAGCAGACACAATCAATTCCTTCTTATTAATCTATCTTGGTGATATGATAGGGTACACTAAATCTAACTACTTTAAAATGTGCCTCCTCAAATGAATGTTATTGAGCTATCATATGAATAAATAATATCTCTAATAATCATAATACTGAAATATAACAACTGAGAAAATAAAGAGGTATTAGTAACCTGCATTTTACTACTGAACCATAGTAGAAATATAGAAAGGATCATTAAAGTAAACTCCATTAAGTCAGGCATTGTGAAAATTTAGAGACTTGCATTGATTTTTTTCCCTGTTAAAAGGGTTTACTAACAAAAATATAGTAACATAAAAAGGACTTTAGGGGATAAAGTGTTTATTTTGGATTTAAAAATATAGTTTTTATTTTAGCTGTCTTGTTAGTACCTAAAATAGATAGAAATCATTCTTGATTCTAGTAATTCCTTTGATTTCCATTAGTTGATATATTGATTTTAAGAGTAAAACCTATAGATTAAATTATATTAAATATATTTCCCATCAAGTTAGAATAGCCTACAAAATAAAGTTAAACAAACATGCATTGGCAGGGGAAACCAGCTATATACAAAGCTCTATCACATTCTGAGTACAACGGAGACACAAATGAAACTTCTCCATCTTTTTTAGAGTCAAATTTAGGAGAGAGACAGATAGATATACAAAAATTTAAAAACAGCAAATTCCCTACCCTGTGAATTAAATCTAATTAATAGTGGCTGTCATGTATTTTTTTGAGCTACCATAACTTTGCTGTGTGTTTATATTTGCACAAATGATTTTAGCATGCTATGATCGATTTATAATGTCTCTCACAAGAAAGGGCATCAGAATGGGTTTGCCAACCTTGGCTTAGAAATCAGACTATAAAGGTGAGCTAGACAAATTAAAACAGATATGTTAATTTTTTTCAAAAACAAAAAATTATAGTTTGGAGAATTCTCTGTGACTGCTTACATACAGATATTTATGGAAAAGAATACCAGAGCATGAACACATATTTTGGTACTAAAGCTGAAGATTCAGAAGCTCGGAATGGCCATGTAAAAGAAAGCCAGTAATTACTTAAAACAAGATTTCATAACAGAGGAACTCACAGATTTAGGAAATACTCAGTGAGGGACCAGAATATTTGAATGAGGCAAATAAAATAATTCTCTGTACGAAAGGTATGCTTACAAAAAAACAAAGAGAGAGATTTTTTTTTACTAAGTTTTGAAATGTTAAACAAAAAGATGAATTGAAATCAGCTACTACATCAATCCTAAATAGAGTAGTTACCAAGTAGCAAAAGTGACAATGAAATATTATCCTTCTCCCATATTCTACTTTTATTCTGCTTCTTGAACATTTTCCTATTGACATCAAGTGATGTTGAAAATTGACTTTGCTTTCTGTTTTGAATTTTTGAAAAGGACTTAGATAAGAAAAATTGTTTTTAAATATTTTTGTGATCAAAAAATAAATAATTCTATGATCGTGTAATACTTTTTTCTCTCTCTGCTACATTCCTCTACTCTAAGAGGTCTATGATACTATATCAAGAATGTGGCGTCTTTCTGGGTCAATGGCAGTAGAGTACCACGCCTAGGGCACAGAAAGAGAAAAATGGAGTGAACAATGTTAGTTGGGCTGTCCTCCAAATGCTAATGGTAATTACAGTTTTCTGAAACTTGTTCACTCACAAGTTTTACTTTATATTGAAAATTCCAATAATATACACACAAATACCAGGATCTTAGCTATTTTTCCTTCTCTTCCTCCATAAAGTTCTATTTGCCAGTCTTTAAGGAACTAATAATGCCTTTCTTCTCATTGTTTCTTCATGAAAATGTATCTTCCATGGAAGGGGTTTATTTGGCTTTTCTGTCCTGCTTTCACAAAAGAATAGCCTGCCTAATAAAGTTAATAAATAGTTGAATTTTGCTCACCATACTTGAGACCATTGTGTGTGCATGTGAGCACATGTGCACAAACATATGAAGTCAAAAGTGTGTGTATGGGCGTATTGATTTTCCTATGCATCAAAATGATTCTAATAAGTACCTGCTCAAGCAAATTGTATTACAACAGCAGGGTCTATTAAGGTATAGACCCTGGCCTACCATCTTTATTATCAGCTGTTTAAAATACAAATACTTGAGTTTCAGATCTATCCACTATATCAGAAACTTCAATTATAGAGTTTAGTGCTTTTAAAAGTTTTCCAGATAATTATGAAACACTTAAAACTTGAAATTTTATGTAACAGATAACTGAGCCATTTATTGTTTAGTTTAAGACTTGCAACATGGTCTTATTTAAATGTAACTCATAACCAGCAGTCTCCTCACCATGCCCAACTCTGGTTTGCCACTTCTCTTAAGAAGATTCCAGGTCATGAGTACGTACATCAAAGGCTATGAAGCACTTTTAAGACATTACTCTATGCTCTGCCAAGTTGCTATATTCTTACTAATAAATACAATGATAGCATATTTCCCAAAAAAGGTATGACCCATTTATGCTTTCAGCTATTAAAAGAGAAACAGTGTTTTCACTGTGGTGATTGTTCTAAGTCTTTTTCAATATATACTTCTATTCTAATGGAACTTTCACATCAACTTAAAAGGGTAAAGAAATAAAAGTCCCAAATTCCTGTTGTTATCCTGAAACAGTCTGAGAGGAAACTATTTTATTCTTCTCAAAATGAGATCTCTAAGTTTGACAGACAATAAAAACTGATTTCTGGCTTAGTGTCCTCCCGCCCAAATAGGATCTTTGAAGATTAAAAAAAAACCTCCATTGATTGTGTTCAGAGGCAGCAATGTATGTACTTGTCTATATATGGAGATGGGTAAATTAGAGAGAGGGAAATGCCATCCCCACCAAGGTCAAGTTCATCACCCCTTCAGGTCAAACCTTATCCTGATATGAGAATGTCCCAGTTTTTTCAGTAACAGAGGGAGCTCTGTTGCTTCATGTAGTTATTCAAAAACTATAGAACCAGTGTAATGGCAAAAGATCACAAACCCACCTGGCTAAGCACCTGTTTTTCCACTTTTCTATTTTCATCTGCAATGTCAGACTCATTTAGCTCAGATAAGAACTGATCCCTTGAAACTGCTGGTCCTTCACCTGTCTGGTATCCTAGTCTAAGTCTTGATTTGGGAGGGCTGGTGGACAGGTGGAGAGAACGGCTGTTAGATGATCCACATGTATGGCAAATAAAAAAACATTTTTGATTTAAAAAGAACACAGTCTCATGTTCTCTCCTGAATACATATCTCAATTTTCTGTCCCTATGTCCTTGCTTGCTTATTTCCACTCTGGAGAAACCTGTGTTCTCTCTTGAATATATATTTTCTTTCCTGTCTTTCTAAATTTCAATAAAAAATATCTTGCTTCACTAAAAAAAAATGAAAAAGAAGTGAAACTAAGAAATGATTTATCTATATCGGAATCTGAATAAAATCGACATGCAAATCAAATATACTTATTAAGTGTGATGATTGAATATTTCATTTTATCTGATCTAAAATGATTTTTTAAGAAATAAGAACATTCAGAAACAAATTTTAAAGAATTACAGAAAAAAATCTACTTCCAGTATCTAAAATCCAAGGAGGCCTTTAGAGCAAAGGAATATACATCTGAATACTGTTTTATATATTTTTGAATTCCACATGGACATCAGCTATTCACTCATTGACATAACTGATTACTTTAAAATAAAATGCACTGATGAGCAGTGATTACTCTTGGGAAACTGTATGAGATACCTGGGATCAAACCTGGGTCAGTTGCAAGCAAGGTAATGCTCTGCCAACTATGCTTCTCTTTGGCTTCTTGTTAAGTTTTTTTTTTTCAATATAATAATGTCATAGAACCAAACCAATTAAGGAATTTCAATTTAGAACTGAGTCTGGACACATAGAGGGCACTTGGCCAATGAAAATAAGGAAGGAACATTAAGATGAAGAATGGAAGCATATCAGAGTCATTCATATGACCTTGTTAACAAAAGAGAATTATCTTATTGCAATGTAAATCAGAAGTTCTACTTCTTAAAATAACATATCCTATTTCAACCTACAAATTAGAAATAAAGATACAATTTGGTATAGAATACATGCTCTGCAACTGATTGGATTAATACAGTGCTGTAAATTATTCCAAAAAATTAGCTCAGAAGAAAGAAAAGAAATGATCTTTGCCATTAGAAAATTGAGATATTATAGCACTAGGTATTTGTGTAAGGTCAACCCACTTGTGTTGACCCTTTGGGCTTTGAGCTCTTAGTAGAAATAAAATTAAACAGGCATAAATTGGTAAGGGTTCTGAGATGCTAACAACAAATGTTGAAACATGAGATTGCCTGATTTCATCATAAGTTTTGAATTCGTGTTTTTTTAATTCTCTAAGTAACATAAATACTAAATATTATATATTTGCATATATATGTGCAAGCACCTGGCTTGCTCTAGGCTTTGCACTCAGAGATTATTCCTGGGAGACACAGAGCACCAGAGTGAGTTCTGAGGATCAAACCCAGGTTGTCTGTGTGTAAGGCAAGTGCCTTAGCTACTGTACTATTTCCCCATCTCCTAATATTATAGTTTAGTCTTTTTTTTAATTATCTGAAGGACTGTATGAGGAATGAAACATTATATTTCGGCCCAGAGGCTTTATGATGTCTAAGACTCTATGTACCCTATTTACATGGGTTAGCTGTCACCCACCTACATGGGGTCAAGATGCAAAGTAAAGTCTCCTCTGAGCAAAACCATGAACTTAGGGCCAAACAATTGCATAAATCATCAGTAGGCCACAGACCATCATCAAAGTCTAGAATTTATGCAAATAACGCTGCTTACATTGAGCAGACCGCGTTGGAAGTTTTTCCAGCCTGTTAAGTGAGTGAATGGAGAGCTTTTATGGTACAAGATTGCTACCTACAGGCCAAACTCCAGAATGACACACGAGTTAATTAGGATGGAGGAAGAAAAGATTCTAAACAACCTTTTTATAATGGCAAGTAAATTATCCAGTATTTCAATCAATAAAACCAGGTACAGGTGAGGACTGCCTGAGGATACATATCAAATGTTTTTGTTTTAAAATAATCTGGCTGTAGAGTTTATATTAGTTCCCACTTCTGGCATTTTCTTTTATAAAAAGGTAAATTGCCTTTTTGATGGGAAAAACATTTTTTCAATAAAGTATTTTAATAGGTTCAAATGTATATTGACTATTTATATAGGTTCCAAGACTAAGCTACATAAATACTTTAATTTTTTGAAAATAAATCAATTGCAGAATTTGAAATTCGTTTCCATGATTTGTACACATCTCATGAGGAGGAAAGAAGGAAAGATTTAACCAATTTCTACTACATACATACTCTCCATCTCAACATAGTTTTAAATTCAAGCAGTTTTAATTTCATATAGTAGTCCATCTTATAGAAAGAAATTTTATTTCAATGACAAAATAGATCAAATTGACACCAACACCTCCGTAATTTAAATAGTCATATTTTCTGAAATATAAACACTGGTAATGTAATTTGGAAAATTCTAATCTTTAAAAACTTTAAGACAAGTTATTAGAAATGCATTATCCCTTTAACTATAAAGAAATCCCAGCTCTAAAGCGTAGATTTCAAAACTGAATAATATATTATGGTTAAAACACATCAACAATCTGTCCCACCATATGTACAAATAAACATATTCCACTATAGCTACACATGCCACAAATGAGGCCAATGAAACATCTGAAAAGGTAATGTGAATACTTCGCTCATACTGTTGTCGATGCTAAGAAACATTGTCAACATTTTCTGAGATAAGCACGAATGAAGGTTTTCTTTAATGCTGCTATTTATGTAGTTCATACATTCTGTTCACCCATGTGATGAAAATGTTGCTCACTTTCTTAATTTAAACTCAATTTAAAACATATTCTGGCTGAATAAGGAAAGAACACCGTTCTCTACCATTCGTTTAGAATAAAAAATATTGAATAATGAAATTGTTGAATCATAAGTGGGAATAAGAGGTTTTGAATAATAAAAGTTAAGTAATAAAATTTCTGTTGGAATATTACAACTTTTAATTAAAATAGGCCTTTGAAATATTTAGATGTAATAATCTAGGGTGAAATTTAATTAAAGAGAGTTCAAATAACACAAAATTATCAAAGAAAAGTAAAAGTACTAGTAATAAATATACTTGTTTATTCTGTTTTACAGCTGTATGTTGTTCAGCATTTTGCCAGAAACATTGAATTTTAAGCAATTACATATTAAATATATGTATGCAAAAATTCCATTTTAAAAGTGGAATTGATAAAAAATTTACATAGAGCTTTTTTCTTTTCTATTATAGTATCTTTAATAGAAAATGCTTCATATATGTTATTTACATATGCATATATATTTTTATCTTACTGTGAAAAAGAAAAAATGGAAGAAGACTCATCACAACCCAGGAATAGAGCAGACCCTAAATGAGCCTCTTTCACCAATTCGGGCTTTAACCAGGTTATCACCAGAGTCATCCATGCAAAGGGTAATCCTGTTTCCTAAACTGGGGTTGGCTTTCAGAGCACCACTGGATTGTGTGTACATATTTGATTACATATGTATGTAGAAATAAATATGTAATTGTTTTAAATATAAATTTTATTTAAATTAAGAAAACAGTAATCCTATACTTTTCTGTGATTAAATTATTAAGAAAAATTTTAATAAAGACTATTTCTCAAATCATTTGAGAAATAGATTTGTAGTAAATTATCTGTGAAATTAATATTTTATTCATTTAAGAATACTTTTCTTTCTATACAGTAAATTAGGTTATTTTTTTCCCAATCAATCCATTCTTTGTTGGTCAGTACAATGTACATAGAATTAGTGAAAAAGTCCAGGTGGTGTAAGTACTAGTCAATTAAAGGTAAGAGAAAATTTTAAAGTTTTTCCTTTCAGGAAAAACACTTAATAAGGGTCTTATTTTAATTTGTGTAGGTCAAATTCAGACACAGAACTTTTGTATATATTTTATCATAATACAATTTTAAAATATAATAAAGAGTAAGGGTTTTCCTGCTTAACTTAGGAAGCTTAGCAATCAAAATACAAAAGTAAATAAAGAAAATTGCATTATAGTTTGAAGAAATATCCCAAGGCCATCACTCAAAGTTAACAAAATAATATGGGTTGTAAGAGTCATTATTTGTTGGGATAACTGTGATAATCCTACAGAGGGAAGCTACTGAACATGTATGTTGTATTAATATAAATGATATATTGGAAAATACCCATCTAGGTAACAAAATAATTTTAGTTTGCAGAAATATATTTGATTTTTCTTGTTTATTATTATTGTTATCATGATAAACATGAATGAATTTTAAAACTAAATTTATATTATAAATATGAATTCTAGACCCAATGAGTCTTTTTATAGAAAAGGATGTTACTTTTATCTTTGTTACATTTTCTGCAAAACTTATTGGTCACATACTTTCAGAAAATGCCAGCCAATAAACTACACTAAAATAATTTTCTTTATAAAAGCAGGATGATCTTTGGCATCATTCACTATTTTCAAAGCCATAAAAGAACAGATAACAAATATATGACTCACAAATTATCAATTATGAAAAGTAATCTGGTTCAGAAAGCTGCACTAATGTAAAAAGATGGATCACTTGTCACAAACCAATAAAGGCTATTGTTTGTGAATCCAATATTTGATTTTATCATTTATGTTAGGCAACTTTAAATGATTTTTAAACTACATTACTTTTTGGAAAAAAAATTGTTATAAAGGTGAACACAGGGGGTGGGGAAAGAAGAAAACAAATGTGTAATCTGTCATCCCTGAAACAATTTATATTCTTCACATTGAATCCAGTTTACAAATTTAAATCGCAAAGATCCAGGTTGAAGGGTTGGGGTACATTTAAAAAGACACTACTGTGACAGAAAATGGGCAGAAACAGGAACGTTGGTATAACTATGATTCTATTCTTTCTTTTCTTCTGCCTTTCTGAAGGCTGAAAATGTGTAGCTATGAGGTTTCATTATTCAGGGAGTTTTATAGTGAAGAAAGAATGTTATTCTCACCAACTTAGAACATCCTTGTGAATGACCTGGCCAGAAAGTTACCAAGGGGTTTTATCTGGGAGTTACTCCAATGCTCTAGCTGCTCTCTGCTATCTTAATTATAGTTCTTTACACATATTTATAAATAATAACTTGAATGCCTAAGAAAATAAAATACTGTAAGGGCAATGACAAAATGTGCATATATTCTGTAGAAGTGGCCTGTTCGCATTCTAGATACAGATTTGATGATTAAATGATAAAGGGTTCAAATTAGTTTCAGTGATTTTTAATATGGAGAGAGTGACAATAACCACATTGCAGGAAATGAGTAATCTTGGAATAATGAACTTTCCATGTGGGTTTCTACTGGAGTTTGGTGAAAGAAAGATGATGGACTTAAGGATAGAGAGGTACTCACATCCTAAACATGCTGCACAGTGAGCAACTTCTCTCCCTGATTCAGTGAAGAAACACTAGAATCTCTGAAATAAACAGAAGCGTGGAGATCCCAGGGGCTTAGTTAGATATACATAATAAGAAAAATTAATCATCAAACTATGGATTAACCTCTAACAGCTTGTTTGAAGTAGAGGTTATGAATTTTGCTATAAGAAGCAAGTATGTTCTTGGACATATTCCTACTTGGATTCTGAAAGGTGCAAAAAGGGGTTGGAGAATGGAGATAATTGAGTAACTATTCAAATTATGGCAACCACAAGCCAATAAAGGCCTGTTGCAGCTAGGTTTTTAATAGAAAATGTGCTAATTGACTAGTTTGGAACTCAAAATAATATGGCTAAAATATTTGATTGCCTAGACTGGTTCCATGGTGTGATCAACTACAGCACTATAAAAATCAGAATTTCTATGACAACTACTGAGCTTTCTGATTAAGGAATTTGAGAGAAGAGTTTTTCCAAATATCAATCATTCTATTACCCCTCACACTGAGTGGCTAGCAAGCTCAAAAGTTATGCATGCCCTTTATTCTCCTTTATTAAAAACATTCAAACATTCATCTTGCCTCAGCTTTAACAAAAGCTTGAATCCAATTATTATAGAAACATTGCATAGGACTTACTTTTAATTGGGAAGGGCATACAGCACCCTGAATATAATATTTGTATAGAAGAGAAATGTCAACATACCCTGTTGAGTACTCAACTTCATCAAGAGTAAATATAATAATTTCTGAAGTTTCTGGATAGGGATAGTGTCTCGGTCAAAGAAAGCACATATACAGCAACTCTTCTTTCAGAGATGGGTATTTAATCATTCACAATTTTAGACAAAAATCTGTCTTTTTCAATGTCATTCTAAACTAAAATTCAAAACAGGTGTTTGATGCTAGGGCTGTAACCAAAATATTCCTCCTTATAACCTGCAACCCCGATAAGACTTCCCTCGGAAATATAATGGTTACATAGCCCTTGTATGGCTCTAACAAACCCCTATTTTCTTCTTTCTGCTCCATACAATGTGCAGTCTATTTGCACCCATTCAGGACTAAATTACAGATAAAGTTACAGCAAATTTGTTTTCTCAAAAAAGCAGTCAGCCTTAATATCCCCTGAGTAATAAAAGCCTTGTCTTTCATTCAGAAGTAGAACTGGCATAATTTTCTCCAAGAAACAAACTCTACTTCCTGCGACAATGGACCTCTTCTTAAAATTCTGAATGGGATACAGCTCAATTTGCAGGTGTTCAGGTATAAAGGTAAAAGGGCATTTGACCCCCCAACTGGCAATTGTTGCTGTGGTAGGTAACTTCAGTCTCCTAGTTATATCATTCTATTAGATAAGCTGCCAGAGTTTTCAGTTCTGAATTACAGAGGTAGGCTCAAGTGAATCAATAATTTATACAGATATATCTCATTCATTCTGATGGTATAAAGATACATACCAACAGCCTGCTGCAGTAATAGAACAAAGCCAGAAAGGCATTATTTTAAAAGAAAGATAAAAAAAGAAACCCATTTATCAATGCAAGCAAAGCATTATGTAAGTGACCTAATGATTATTAATTATATTTTTGACAGTTTTAACAAATAATGTGATGAGCTAAATGAGCTCTGTATAAATCTGAAGAACAGTGCGCAGGCAAATGTTAAGCTAACATTTAAAACTTTCAGGTTGACTTTGAGATAGAACATCAATATAATACAAATCATTGAAAAGAGTTCTGTGCCTGAGTATTTTACATTAACTAGCTTAACTAAATCCCTCAAATATTTTATTGTTGAATTTAGCATAGAATGAGTTTATAAAAGATAAAGATCAAATACACTTAAGAACTATACACTAAGAATATTGTTAATATAGCCTTATGCTTTTAATCATTACCTAGGGAAAATTATATAGGGCTTTATTCACTAATATTATGACATTTTTATTAACTCATAATCCCTCTGCTAACAGTGGTGCATTAAACAAGTTATAATTAAGAGGGCAGCAAATATTAAAAATGCCTACTTTAAAATTCTTCAATCATGTTCAAGGGAATCCTCTAATGCACTTGTTCCTCTAAAGAAAAGTCAAACTCACAACAGCTCGGTTACAATGCAAACTAATTATCACTACCCACAATGACTTAAGTGGTGCTTCAATAAATTCTCCTTGTCTTATCCCTAAAATGAAGAGAAGTTATAATCTAAACAGATTATAAAAATATCCCCTTGCAATTTTGATTATAAATAGTGACTGCTTCTTGATAGATCTGAAATTTTATTTGAAGATAAAAGGAATTAAACATTGGTCTCTTGATCATTTTGCCTTTCAGTTTAAGGTGTGGCACTGCATTTAGATTTGGCTTAGGATGACTACAAAATTAATTAGGGCAATAGATCCAACAAGAAGGAAGCTAACAATTAGAGGTAATACTTGGGTACCTTATTTTCCTGTACCTGGAGAAATGATTTTTTTCCCTCAATGAAATCCCTGGGGGAAAATGTGGCAGATACACAAGTCTGAAAGAAAGGAAATAGAAGTACAGGCCTGGGTGGGGGTGAATGGAGGAAAGATAGAGAAAGGAAGGAAACTCACGCTGTCTAAAGTTCTAAAGTTCCAAGTCTTTATATATGATAAGCTGGGGTTCCCAGCAGTGACTAGTTAACATTTCTGGTGTTCCTAGAAAATATAACTAGTCCTATAACTGGAGAGAGAGAAAGGAGAAATAATGGAACACCCTATTCCTGACAGGCAAGAGGGAGAAAGAAGAGAAATGTTTCCACACTGATCTCATTAAGATGACGAAAATAATGACTGTGAATCTTATGTATGAATCTCATAGTACATAGAGGAGGGCATAAATGTATCCCACATTCACACTTTTATGATGCCTGATATACTACATTTATGATCAGCTTCATCTGATACTACTGTTGGGGGTTTCTGTTACAATATTACAGCTTTAACTTCAAGTTTTGCTACTGGAGTCAGCTGAGTCAGTCATTGAACACAGCTTTATTGAGTGTGCAGGAAAACGGGGAAGATCTGTTAATGGCATTTCAATGCATCTCAAGCAGAACAGTTTGAATTTATTTCTTGTCACTGGTTCCAGTAATGGATTAAAAATACTGACAAATGACATTTTTCAGTTTACAATCTATTTTATTTCCTAGTCCCTTAAATATAGGTTAAACATTCTAGTTAATTAGATATAAAACCCAGGTTAATTAAATATGCCTCCAATATATTTTTGGAAAAAGTTTCAGGCATTTTCAGCAAATCTGGATGGAACATTTCCCTTTGTGACTTATTTGTCTTTGATAGGTTCGATAATTTTGGAATAATTTTATTTTCAAAATAATTTTAAGCTAAAATTTTTTTGAAAGGCTACAAAGCTCGAAGGAAAGCCTGCATTATTGTTGCTGTGAACAAGATTTCAAAGCCCATCACATAGATAATTGAATTTAGCTTTTTTTCATTACAGCAGTTCCAGTAGCAATCATTCAGTATACCAAATTTATAACAAGTATACTGCAAACTTGTATAATGAAGTGGGCAATACCCTGAAAGTTCTAACAGCATGTCAAAATATGCTCATATCTATCTAAGAACTTGGACCACTTTGTAAAAGCCCCAACTATTCTATTGCATTATTATAAGCTAGAAAATATTTCATTTTAGAAATATTTAGGATGAGAGAATTATAAAGTTGAATCACTATTTAAAAAAAATCCAGAAATTCTACATTTGTCTCACCTACCCAGCATTCATTTAGTATAAGACCACAGATAGATCATTTTAGCTAGCATTAAATCAATATATGTTGATTTATATATCTATCGATATAGAAGGTTAAACTTTTAAGAATCTCAGTAAAAAAGTATTTTAAAACTTGGGAAATCTATAATTAACATATCTACAATTTATATTGAGAAATAAGTAACTTATATTAGTTAAAAACAAATAATATTTCTTTACTTTAAAAAATGTACCTTACTTAAACACAAAATGATTCTTAAGCATTCCTTATTAAGGCCCAGGAAATTGTTCAATGTATTGGAGCACATGTTTTGCTCCACATGGAGGAGTCCTTGGTTTGGTCAGTGGCACCACATAGTCTCTTAAGCACCCTTGACAGCAACTACTAAGCAGACAGGACTAGCTTCTAAACAATTAAGTATTATACCCAAAATAAAAATTCCCCAAACAGGAAAACTTCTTTTATTATAAAGTACACAAAAAAATCTCTATGTACTATTTAGGAGCTATACTGTGATATTACCTCAACTAACAAAAAGTTCTTAAATTAGACAAATACAAAGCAAAGCAAACATAGGTTTATTATCTTAGTTAGTCACTTTCAGCAGAAACAAAGGACCATCCAAATATACACGCAGAATACAACAGGATAATGTCAAATTGTAGATTTTTCTTGATTAAGGTCATTTTGATTTACAAGCTTCAGGAGATACAGGCAGGTGCGTCTATCTTTCAATTTCTTTGTCTCTGTTGTTTTCAGCTTCTCAAAGTTGCTGTCTATGAAACAACTATTACTGGGTTTTGGGAGGAGAATTACCATTTCATTGAATTCTTATTTGGATAGGGGAGCACACCTGGAAATGCTCAGAGTTTACTCCTGTCTCTGCCTCAGTAATCTGCCTCTGTCTGTCTCTTTCTCAGTAATCACTTCTGAAGGGTGCAGGAGACCATAGGAGATGCCAGGGACTGAATCCAAGTTGATCACTTGCCAGGCAAGTGAGTTACCCTCTCTACTACAGCTCAGGTGTCTCAATGAAGTCTTAGCCCATTAATTTCCTTTAAAGTAAAATTATTTTCAAGTTCACTTCCAATTGTAACAGTCTATAACTCTATCTCTGACCTTCAAATTTATTATTTGTGTCCTTAGGAGGATGCAATATTCTCAAGTTAAGGTAAGATAAATTTAAGGTAAGATTCTATAATTCTGAGTTACAAGTAATTAATATTATGTATTTACATATATACACATGTGTATAAATGAATATATTTTCATATGTGATATTTACATTTTAGAGCTAGTTCTCTAGGAGTGTGCATTAGGGTTTTTTTTTTTTTTTTTGCTGAGGTTATTTTATTTCCCACTATACGAAATATGTCCCAAGGTCTACACAATGGTCTTATCAAGTGCACATCTTTTTTTTTTTTTTTTTTGGTTTTTGGGTCACACCCGGCAGTGCTCAGAGGTTACTCCTGGCTCCATGCTCAGAAATTGCTCCTGGCAGGCACGGGGGACCATATGGGGCACCGGGATTTGAACCAATGACCTTTTGCATGAAAGGCAAACACCTTACCTCCACGCTATCTCCCGGGGCCCCTCAAGTGCACATCTTTTTTAAAGGCTGGGAACCCATATGCAAAGTGTTTAGTCATAACTAACTGGACATAAACCAATATTTAGGATTTAGAATGGAGTTAATAGCCTGAGAACTTTAATAAATGAATAAAACTGCACATGCAGCCCTCACCTATGTTGTCTCCAATTATAGATGCCTGTCTGGAAATATATTGAGACAAAAATAAATTTTTGCAACAGGGAAATAAATCTTTTACTTAAAATAATGTAAACAAAATTGTTTTCTACATTTCTGCCTAACTGAAAAAAAAAAAGAACTCAATTATCTTAACTTTCCACTTATGAATCATTTTATTTGAGCAGTAGCCATAAGGTTACTAATAGTTTAAAATGTAACTATTCTTCTTTATATAACCCTAGTATATTAAGTTATGGACAATTAATGAACTACTTTTAATCTAATAAACTATTGTTTCAGATTAAATCAAAGAATTTTTTAATTCTCTAAGGGAAATATTATTGAATTCACTAATATTCTATAAATTAAGACAGGATGCTATATTTTTGTTTCAAACATGTAAACATTGCTTAACATCTGATTGGCAGAAACTGAAGTATACAGAATCTAATTATGGAAAAATGTCATAGAAGTACTTTTATATAGGTAAGTAGGCTATAAAGCATATTATTTCCATACTATTAACAAAGTGAAATTATAAAAACGTAACTATGGAGAACTTGATAAATTTTCATTTAACACATTCTTTTTGTTTTGGTTTGGTTTTGGGTCACACTTGTCGGCTCTCAGGGGTTATTCCTGGCTCTGTGCTCAGAAATTACTCCTGGCAGGCATGGAAGATCATATGGGATGCCGGGAATTGAACCACCGTCGGTCCTTAATTGGCTGCTTGTAAGGCAAACACCCTACTGCTGTGCTATCTCTCGACCTTGGAAATAAACATCCTTTACTGTTTTTTAATAACTTTCCTACTCTGCATGCTTTCATCTTGCTTTTGAAATGACATTTTATAGGTAGTCAAGTATAGACTTATATATCTCTGGCACAATAATATTTATTAAAACATATGAATACTATTGCCATAGTATGGTGCAATATATGGACAAAGTTCTTATTATAAGAGGACAGAAGTGGCCCAGAGAGATAGCACAGTGGCATTTGCCTTGCAAGTAGCTGATCCAGGACCAAAGGTGGTTGGTTCAAATCCCGGTGTCCCATATGGTCCCCCGTGCCTGCCAGGAGCTATTTCTGAGCAGACAGCCAGGAGTAACCCCTGAGCACCGCCGGGTGTGGCCCCAAAACCAAAAAAAAAAAAAAAAAAGTAGGATAACATTAAAAAAAAAAGGGGGGGACAGAATTAACAATCATCCCACTTCTCCATTTGGGTGAAGCACTACATTGTGCCTCTGGCATTGGTGTAGAGAAAAAGAAGTCTCTTCTGGACTTTCATAAGGGAAGATCTGATTTAAATCTCTACAAAGACAAAATATTTTCTTTAATTGGACTATAACATAACAAGTAATTTTTAGAGAAAAAAACACACTCTCAGGATTAGTGTGATAGTAAAGCAGGTAAGTATTTTCCTTGCCAGCAGCAGGTGTAGATTTTATCTGCACTCTTTTTGTTCCCCTGAGCCAGTCAGGAATAAATCCTAAGTGCAGAGCCATTAGAAACCCCTGAGTACCACTGTGTGTGGCCCCCAAACAAAAAAGAAAACACACATTCTCTTTTTACAATTAGCTATTGAAATAATTTGCATTGTATACAAACTACTGAACATTCAGATTAGACTTTGCCAACATGAGCAAGAAAGCAAACATAGTTAAATTCACACTTAATTTCCTTTAGTGCATGATTTTCAAAGGGAGCAATATGGCACCCATGGGAACAGCAATAGGCTCTTGGGAAGGAAAAGAAAAATCTTAGATAGAATTATTTGTGGTCCATCAAAGCTCACTCCTCATTACATCTTATCCCTTAGTATGGTAATTATCGATTAAATTGAAATATTTTATTTTATCTTTAAAATGGGTGTTGGAAAAAAATAAAATAAGATGGGGATAGGCCTTCACTTAATCAAGGTCTGTTTATAGTATAATTTATAATATAACATAATATAATCTCTATAATGTATAGTTTGTCTTATTTTTTAGCTTTCCTCTGATCTTTTATTTTATCTATTTATTTATTTGGTTTTCTTTTTTTTAATTTTTTTATTAATATAATTTTTATTTTTAAACATGTTGGGTTACATATCGTTGGCAATCATATTTTAGGTACACATTAACATAAAATCAGGGGAACTCCCATCACCAAAAAGTCCTCAGTCCACCTCAGTTCCAATCCTAGTTCCCATATCCTCTCCCCTACCGCCCCCCCCACCCCGGGGTTGCTAAAGCAAGTGGTCTCCTCTGCCTCTAATTTGCTACTTGGTGGTCTTACACATGTTTGATCTTGGTTACCGCTCTTTCCCCCCCTGATTGGGAAGGGGGACTAGTCAGTATAAGTTATGTGGATTTGTTTGAGAAAGAAGAAAAAAAAATAGAAGATAAAAAAAAAACGGA
>PVKC010019388.1:0-19123 GCA_004027635.1 Crocidura indochinensis
AAGAATGACTACACATCTAAAATCCAAAACTTAATCTGGTTATTAGTAAAGTAACTCATTTCCCTCAACAATCTAAAGCTAATTATTATTCTATTCTTAAGGGACATTTAAATTTGTAAAACAGAGTTCCTAAAAACTTACCTTCTAACAAATGATTCAAAGGCCTGAATGCAGTATTCTCTTAATTCATCGTCATCTACATTACAAAATTTTACCACCAAAGGAATTATCTTCTCAAGGTATTCACCTAGGAAAAGCATATTGGGTCTTACAACATGTTTATCAGGTTGATTTTTTTAATTAAAGAAAAATGAAAACATTTAAACAATTCTTACCTATTCTATGGCCAGCTTGTCTACTAATAGCAGCAATGCATTGTATGTAGGTTCTTGTTGTTGACATAGAATCATTTTTAGACAACTCAGACAACAAATGTTCAATAAGATCTACAAAAACTATATTTCCACAGCTCATAACCAGATGGCCAAGAGCAATAATGGTTCTTTTTCTTACTGCAAGTCTAGGGCTGGTCAATTGGGGGAGTAGACAGGTCAGAATTGAAGGATGGAAATTAACAAGAAGTCCTCCTTGCCTTAAAATGAACAAAACAAAACACAAAAACAAACCAAGAAAAAAAAAAAGAGAAACAAGTAGTGAATTCAAGATGCCAAAACACACTGTTTTTTTTGCAAAACACTGCAAAATTTAGTCAGCAACAATTCAAACAGAAGGAAACACTCAATTACCACCATTTTTATTAATGCAAAAGAAAACATGAGCTAAATGAATGCAATTCTGAAATTTGTACCCTCCATAGGCTTACCAGTATATCAGAAAGAAAGATCCCATCATTTTTCCCCCCTTCCCAGATCCCTAAAATATTTTATTAATATTTTTTCTCTTAGGACATTACAACATTCGAAATCTCAACATCTTACATTCTCCTCCCCCTACAATGGTGTCTTTTTTCAAATCATCTATTAAATTTCATTCATCCTGCTGAAATAACTATTGTATCTTCAAAGTTATTTCAGTTGCGCAGTCCAATGAGTCAATCAAACGTGACAAAAAAAAATTCGAATAAATTTTCACTACTTATAAAATTAAATTATAATTGTTGTAATTTCTTCAACATGATCCTAATCTATCAAAATGGCATCCCTACAACTTTCCTATTCACTCTTTACTTTGGAAAACTAAAACATGTTTTCCAATATCAAGACTTACTTATTTTGATATATATTTATGCTTGACATACATACATTCTTTAAAACTAAATTCTGCTGCCATCCCTTTCTTAACATTCATGAAATCTTTACTCTAAAAACAAGCAGGATATACTCCTAGTTAATATTTTGTCCCACAAGGCCTTCCATTATACCATTTGTAGTGCCTTCTAAAATGTAAATGTTTTTGTGTATTAGGAAAATAGCTCCTCACTTTTACCACTTTTACACAACAAATTTGTTATTTAACAGTTTAAGCAAAATAATAACAGCAAAAAAATGACAGTTGAGATTAGCTCAAAGGGCTAAAGCACATAATTGAATGCAGGAACCTGGTTTTATCCCAACACTGATATGGTTCTGAGTACTACCAGGAGAAAATAATGCCTGAGCACCTCTGGCTGTAGCCCATAAAACAAAAGAATTACCATGGCCCAGGCTAGAGTATGTGATCTGTAACCAAGAGGCTTAAGTTAGATCCTTGGCAAGTCATTGAAACCCCAAGCACTTAGCTAGGTCACTAGTATTTTAGGTGTGGTTCCAAAACAACAACAAATATATAAATATAACATAATATATATAACAACTATATATATGGTGATCTATATGAGTAAGAAGAGTAAGACAATTGGAAACAAGACTAATTTTCTTAGAAACTGCCTAGGTCTATCTTTGTAAGTTTGACTTTAATACAAGAAAACGGAAAAGTCAAATGGTAAAAAGTCAAGCTACTTTCTCTTCCATATAGCTGAAGTTTATAAGCATCATTTTACTGGCAACTTTGCCAATATTAACACATATATCTACCATGTTTTTCATACCATAAGACACACTTTTCCCCACCAAAAATGTGTCTTATGGAGTGAATGCTGCCTGGAGCACCTCAAGTCTGAGTGCAGGAGAGGAGAACTTCTAAAAAATGTGTGTGTATTATGGTCAGGTGTGTCTTGCAGAGTGAAAAATACGGTAAAAACTAAACACAAGAGTATTCTTGAGTAAAATGCTTTAAAATACTTGACTCAAAAATCTTAACACTTTTCAAAACTGCTTAAAGATGCCAAACAGTATTATGAGATAATTATAATTTCTGCATTTCTCGCCTTACCTTATACTGCTATAAAATAACCATAATTTAAAAATGTTTTGGAGCTAATTTTTAATGTACTTGGCAAAATTTCTAATAAAGACACATAAAAAGTTGCACTGGATGTAATAAAATAAGTATTTTTACCTGCTCAACATATCAGCCATTATATCTAATGCTTCTAACTGAACAGAGACATCTTCCTGCTTTGCTATTGCACTGGTAAGACGTCCAGTAATCTTCTTACATACATTAGCAGCTAATGCAGAACCTGCAAGAATAAGAAACCAGTAAATGGTAATTATGATGAATGTCACCTTTTATGTTCATGCTTATTAACAGGTATTCAACTACTCCAAACTTCATTATGAAACTGACTTAAGAAATCCATGTTAGAAAAACATGTATTTTAAAATGACTGTCTTTCAGTAAAATAATTTACTAGACATAAGAATGATTAGAAGTAACAGAAGGGCTATGTAACATAAAAATATTTAGGAGAGATAATACACCAGAGTAGGCATTTTTGCCTTGCACATGGTTAATCTAGTTTCAAACCCCAACACATATATGGTCCCCTAAACCCCATCAGGAGTGATCCATGAGCAGTCAGGTGTGCACACGTAAAAAAAGAGTAAGCTAAGAGTCATGTTGCTTATGTAACAAAACTAGATAAAAAGAAGCAGTAAGAATTGTCTATGCTTGGGGCCAGAGAGATAGCACAGTGGTAGGGCATTTGCCTTGCACGTGGCCAAGATCTGACGGTGGTTTGATTCCAGGCATCCCATATGGTCCCCTGAGCCTGCCAGGGACAATTTCTGAGTACTGTTGGGTGTGACTCCCCTCCCAAAATAATTTTTCTATGCTTGAGCCCTACTTACTAGTAGCCTAGACTTTTAACTTTCAGTAAATTAAAAAGTCATTCTGAGTTCTAACTAGTTAACATATTTTATAAAAGATAGCTAACTCAAGTTTCTTAATTTCTTCATACAAATAAAATTCAAATAAAAGTTACTATTATTTCCATGTAGTCATGTTACTGACAAAGAAAAAGAGAAATAAGAAACTGATGAGGCTGGAGAGATAGCACAGTGGCAGAGTGTTTGCCTTAGACCAGTGCTTCTCAAATAGTGGAGCATGCCCCCCCCCCCCCAGGGAGGGGGTGAGGCTCTGTAAAGGGGGGCACATTTGACCTCAGCAAACACTGTCATAACAAGCTAAGCCCAGTGTTTATGTCTCTGGAGCTGAGAGTCGCTGTGTCCTGCTTCAAACCCCACTTCGAAAAGCGATGCATTGCAAAACGTGCTCATTGGAGTCATTCATCCAGACCTCACCTCTGATTTAAAAAATCAGCTCGAATTCTTTTATATATTTTTGTTTTGCAGGTTAAAGTTTTTTTAAATAAAGATACTATTTACAGTCATGCAGGAGGCGCAAAAAAAAAAAATGTTTTCCTTTTCCTGGTGGGGGGGAGCATGGCAAAAAATAATTGAGAAGCACTCCTTAGACGCAGAAGGACGATAGTTTGAATCCTGGCATCCCATATGATCCCCGAGGCTGCCAGGAGGGAATTCTGAGCTTAAGTCAGGAGTAACCCCTGAGCGCTGCCGGGTGTGACCCAAAAACAAAGACAAACGAACAAACAAAAGAAATAAGAAACTGAAAGAATTAATCTGGATAAAGTAAATCTGTGGAACTGGCATCCAGTAAAAAAAAATACCTTCCAATGGGAGAAAAATGTGGTGGTAAATCATAATGTACTTAATACAATATAGTGAACATATTTCAGAGCAAATGAAAGTTTCCTAAAATAACTAGCAGAAAAAGCATCAGTTATGAATAAAAGCAAATGAATCGAAAGTCAATAAATCTCAGTGAATTAACCCAGTCTCATATTCCATTCTTTCAACAAACCTCATATTAAGATCTCCAACTTAATACCCATTATGATTTGATGTTTAGATCAAGTAAAATGCCTATACCTCATTACATAATCATTGGATCTTTTTAGTTCAAAATTTAGTTTTTAACCTTTATATTGTAATCGTCAAGTTTATGTAATTTAACACTAGCACAATTTTGTGAAGAAAATAGTGCAATGACCATAATCTCATTTTTTTGTGTAAAATATTCTGGCAAAATTCGCAGTAAATATGCAAAGAAGTTATGTGTCGCCTTGTAGTTTTTTTTTTCAAAGAAATTAGATCATTTCACTCCCCCTTGCATATCAGACAGTAACTTAATCAGACAGTAACTTTTAACCTAATTTTAGCCAATAGCTTGATAGTCAAAACCAATTCTAAATTACACTGACTAAGCATTTGCCAGAAGCAAAAATTAATTAACTGACATATTCATTAATTGTAACTTTAACATTTTAAAACTACTCAAATTATAAGGAATCAGACTTAATTAAAGATACTAGTAAATCGAACTATTCTAAAGATGTCTATTTAATGTCAATTAAATTTTGCATAATAAATTTTAATACAAAACAAAATACTGAAAATAGTGAATAGGAAGTATCCATATTCTGGTTAGTTTTTCCTCATTGCATAATTCTGTTCTACAGTTACAATACATAAAAATAGGAAAACTTATTCCTATATAAAAACCTTTAGAATGGTATTTGTAAGAGAAAGTCAGTAAAAATCATATTCTTGATAGAAAGAGCAGGGGCCGGAGAGAGCATGGAGGTAGGGTGTTTGACTTGCACGCAGAAAGTCAATGGTTCGAATCCCGGCACCCCTTACGATTCCCAGAGCCTGCCAGGAGTGATTTCTGAGCATAGAGTCAAGCGTAACCTGAGTGCTGCCGGGTGTGACCCAAAAGAAAACAAAACGACAAAAAAGAAAGAGCAGAGATAATGCGCTTGTATTGCACATTGCTGACATTTCAAATCCTGGTACCAGACAATATCCTGGGCCATAAAATGACTCCTGTATGCCCCTACTACATCCTAAAAACTGAACAAATCTCTAACTTAAAAATAAAAAATTGAACTATGGGGCCAGAGCTGTGGCCCTAGCCTAGGACAGACTGTGGTTCAATCCCCCAGCGTCCCATATTGTCTCCCCCGCAAGCCAGGAGCGACTTCTGAGCGTATAACCAGGAGTAAACCCTGATCATGTATGTTTACAAAGAGCTTTAAGGATAAACAAAACTTCCCTTGGCAGAAGGAAAAGAAAAATAGGAAAAATTCCACTTACCACTGGAAGCTGGAGGAAGTTCTCCAATTACTGTTTTAAGACCAATGCTTGAAATATCTCGAAGTTGTTCTTTATCAGAAAGCATGTTAGTACAGAGAGTATCTACAATTGTCTCCACTTGGTATTCTTTCACTTTACTCACTAAAGGGCCAAGGCTGTAATATAAAGAAAAACATAGATTTAGTCCATTAAGTTTTCTGCCTAATGACTATCAACAAAAAACAAATATACTATATATCAGTATCATAAAGTATCAATGAAGGCTTATTGGATTTTTTTTTTAGTGAAGTAGTTTTATTTATCAGAAAAATACAAGGAGAAATAGAAAAAGAGAGGCAAGGACATGTTCTAAAAAACACATTCTAAGCTCTTTCCAAAAGAAAAAGAGCTTAAGAGCACACATCTCAAGTCAAGAAGATGTAGGTAAGTCTTCAAGGTACAGAATACTGAATTAATTTTTTTCTGAAATGCTATTTAGGTCACACTCTGTGATGCTCAGCTTTACTCTGACTAGGTGCTGGTTATTGGCCCCAGATCAGCTCCATACAAGACACATGCCTTACACGCTAAAATCTCTCTGGTCCAAAAACTCTTTATCAAGTTCCTTGAAGTTGATTTTCCTATTTTCCCCACTGATATCCATAACAATGTCAATAAACATAAAGAGCATTCTAGCAGCAGCACTTAATCCCTTTAAATACACAAAACAGTATTGTTTGGGGTCCAAAAGGAAAAAAACACAACAGGCAACAGGTATTTGTATGCCTTGCATAAAGCTGACCTGAGTTCAGAGCCAAGCATTATATATGGTCTGCCATGCACTACACCAAGAGCAACTCCTGAGCAACACTGTATATACGTGTAGGTAAAATAGAAAAATACCTGTCCTTTTCCTTCTTATTCTCCTTCATAAATTCCCCTGAATCTTCCATTTTCGCAAGTATCAAAATTCCATCCTTTATCCAACTATTATTGGCTAATTCTATTGATTCTGTAAAAAGTGCTGCCATAAATATTGGAACGGAGAAAAATGTGTGTGTTCATACTGTTTTTTGTACCAAGCTGGGTGGTATAGATTAGGAGGAACAGTGTTAGGGTTTAATCCATGATAAATTGCATGATAGGCAAATTCCTTAATCCCTGTACTGTTTCTCCAGCCCATGTGTGGATGTTTTAATTCTTCAGATAGAAACCCACTGTAATTTCTTTAGGAAGCACATATATTTTCCAAAATGACCACACAATTCACATTCACTACAGTGCAGGGTTCTTTTTTCATTTCATTGCGGTCAATATATCACGCTGCTTTTGATTTCAGCCATTATCAAAAGTATGAGGTGATACTTGACATTATTGGCTTAGTTTGCATTGTCCTGATAAATAGTAAAGTTTTTGTCTTTTGTTATCCCTTAAATCTAACAGTGGAATATCTTTTTTGGATCAATATCTACTCAAATCTTCTGCCCACTTCTTTATATATTTAGATGTTAACCTCTTATAAGATATGATGTAGAAATACATGTTGCCTTCAGTTCAGTAGACGGTCCTGTCCTTTTGTTTCACCTGAGGGTCTAGAGCAGTAGTAGGCAACCTTTTTTTTTCAACTGAGCCAAATCTCGCCAAAACCACGATTAAAATTTATTGAGAGTCACATTTTTAAAGCCGAAAATACATAGGGGATGGTACACTGTTTTTAGTTTCAATACGTTTCTACTGAGAAATTTCTGCATGCAAGTATCCACATAGGTCAGGAGGATACAAATAACACAACTAATAAAACAAAAACTTTAGAATGACTTATTTATCGATAACATTAAATTCCGTAAAATTTGCCTTACAATGTAGAGAAAATTACATCCTGGCAGTGACTGATAAAGTCACAAATACTAATGTGAACACAGAGCTGTGTGGAGCTGGCTGTTAGGTCAGCACACAGGGCACGCACTGACAGAGGCTAGGAACAGAATCCTGATTCCTGGAGCGGCCGCCCAGCACACAGAAGAGCCTTGGTTTGCTGACCACTGGTCTAGAGCAATTAGTACAGCAAGAAGGGTGTAATGTGGGGCCCGGGAGATAGCATGGAGGTATGGCGCTTGCCTTTCATGCAAAAGGTCATCAGTTCGAATCCGGGTGCCCCATATGGTCCCCCGTGCCTGCCAGGAGCAATTTCTGAGCATGGAGCCAGTAGTAACTCCTGAGCACTGCTGGGTGTGACCAAAAAAAAAAAAAAAAAAAAAAAAAAAGAAAAGAAAAAAAAGAAGGGTGTAATGCCCCACAAAGCCTTGCCACCCCTGAATGCAAAGACAGAAGCCCTCAGTAGGTACCACTGGGTGTGATCCAAAAACAAAACAGATTTTCTTTTTCAATTTAACGGAGCACTAGTTGTTTTATCTCTACTTTCATTTCCCCTGTTATGGAGGTTAAGTCCCAAAACATCTCTACCACTAATGCTATGAGGTTTTCCTACAACCTTATCTATTTTTTAATTTTTAATTTTTTTGCCTTTTAGGCCACACCCTATGACGCTCAGGGTTATTCCTGGCTTGGCTCTGCACTCAGAAATGGCTCTTGGCTAAGGGGAGCATATGGAACACCCAGGAATTGAACCAAGGCCAGTCCTGGATCAGTCTCATGCAAGGCAAACGCCCTACTGTGTGCTATTGCTCCTACTACCTTATCTTAACTAAAAAGTTGAAGCTTTAAAAAGTAACTAAATGAAAAAAGGCAAATTAGTACTCCATGCACCCAAATTATTTTCAATCTGTCTTTCATATCAGTATATCAGTCTTAGTTATACAGTCCGCTGATTAAGAATGGAGAAAAGGGGAGCCGGGAGGTGGCGCAGGAGGTAAGGTGCCTGCTGCCTTGCCACGGTTTGATCCCCCGGTTCCCATAAGGTCCCCTGTGCCTGCCAGGAGCGACTTCTGAGCCCGTAGCCAGGAGTAACCCCTGAGCGTCACTGGGTGTGGCCCAAAAACCAAGACTGGAGAAAAGGTTCTACCAGTGTGCTCTTCTCACAATTTAGCAGGCAACAGCAATTATTTAGTAGACCAATACTGGTAAGGAGACACCTTATTAAAAATTATACTGAATAGGACCGGAGAGATAGCATGGAGGTAGTGCATTTGCCTTGCATGCAGAAGGACAATGGTTTGAATCCCGGCATCCCATATGGTCCCCCAAGCCTCCCAGGAGCGATTTCTGAGTGTAGAGCCAGGAGGAACCAGAGTGCTGCCGGGTGTGACCCAAAAACCAAAAACCAAAAAAAAAAAAACAAAAAAATAATCTGAATAACAAACAGCAGCTTAATCATACAGAACATTTAAATATCCCTTGCTCCAAAATCTTACCATCTTAATTGGTGAAGTAAATAACTCACAACACACAAAAACAAAGAACAAATATATTTAATAAATGAACAAAATCAGTGACCAGAGATAGGACAAGTGCTAAAGTGTGTGCCTTGCATACATCTGACCCACGTTGGATCCTCAAACTCCAATGGGCGTCCCTGGCACTACCGGGTCCACGTAGCAGCACATCTTCAGTTCTGATAATGAACTACATGCCCACCTAGCTAATAACTTCCAGGAGTGGCTCTACCCTACCTCTACAAAACAAAACATACTATTTACCACTCTGAACAGCTTATAAGTCACTTAAATTTCAACGTAAAAATTCACAGATTCCATCTATGAAACATTTTTAGGTGCTGAGTTTTGGAAAGATATATTTTTTCTAGAACATTTCACACGAGAAGTTGAAAAACTAGAGCAGAAGAATGCACACTGAATAAAAGGAAACATGAACCATGAAAAGAATTACATGATATAAGGCAGATAATAAATAGTAACAGGATTCCTTTAATATTATGGAGAACCTTTAAAACCACATCAGCAAGCCACGGTAAAGTGCATGTCTGAGAGGCTTAAATTATGGGCAGCACAAAAATTAGAAAATCATGCCAATGAAATATGAAGTTAAAAATTCAGAACCACTGGGGCCGGAGCATTAGCACAGCAGTAGGGTATTTGCCTTGCATGCAGTCAATCCAGGACAGACTGGGTTTGATTCCCGGGTTCCCATATGGTTCCCCCCCAAGCCAGGAGCAATTTCTGAGCACATAGGAGTAATTCTGAGCTGAGTCATGGGGTGTGGACCCCCCAAAAAAGGGAAACCATCACATTTTTTCAAGGATAGCTTAAAATTACATAATTTAAATGACAAATGAGCAAATCATACTTTTGATATTCAATAACTAACTACTGGTTGCTTACCTAAAAGTAGAAAACAGTCAAATTTGGGGAACCAAAAGAAAAAGAGGAGGAAAAACAGAAAAGGCTGGAGAAATACAAGAATAGCCCTGCCCAAACTGATGTGGACAATTTCTACCTGAAAGACACTTTGAAATAACAAAAATTGAAAGTAATAAAACAAAAGGCAATTCCAAAAATGAACATAGAATGGCACGGCAAAAGTTTTGATGGCCTAAATAACCCTCTTGCAGAAAACTGTTTAATCTCTGAAACTGAATTTTATCTTTGATTCTTTTATAGGGAATACAACTAAGAGAGATAGAAGAGACAGGCTTGTCTTGACCATAAGCAGCAATGCTTGGTTAGTCCAGTGGTGCAGGTCTCAAAGTTCTATGTTCAGGAGCTTCCAAAAGTACTGGGACTTGAGATCCAGTACTCTACTACTCCATGAGTTCTCTCCCCATCCCTGAAATATTTAAGAAAGAGCAACTTGACTGTCATATAATAAAACTAGAGAGGAAGAAAGGCGACTTAGAAATCACAGATCCTATTAAACAACCTTTCAAAAAAGAAAATTGGGGCCTGAGATAGTAAAGCTTGATAGATGCTTGCCTTGTACATAGCACACCCAGGTTTGATCCCCAGCATCCCGCACATCCTGAAGTCCCCTAGGAATGATCACTGAGCACAGAATAAGGAGTAAATCCCTGAGCATAACTGGGTGTGGCCCAAAACCAAAATAACAAACCCATTTCAGACAGAAGTTTGAGAATATATACCTTCCAAGAGTTGCCAATGGTAATTCTTCAGACTAAAGGAAAATCAAACCAGATAGTACCTCAGATTTAAAGAAAACCTAAAATAGTAAATATTGTATACAAAATATGCTATACATAAAACTGACAACTGAAAATAACACAAGAAACATATAGAAAGGTAACATAAGAAATGCAAAAATGGGGCCCGTGAGGTGGCACTAGAGGTAAGGTGTCTACCTTACAAATGCTAGCCAAGGAAAGACAGCGGTTCGATCCCCCAGAGTCCCATATGGTCCCCCCAAGCCAGGGGCAATTTCTGAGCAGGAGTACACCAAACGGGTGTACCTCCCAAAAACAAAGAAATGCAAAAACATTAATTCAGGGAATACTGAGATAGCAATGAACTGAGTTTATGTTATGCTTAGTATGCAGAGGTCTGAGTTTAAACCCCGGTAGTAATACAAGGTTCACACCGCCCAACAAAAAATACTAAGAGATTCTTATGCTTCTTTATTAATTCACAGTATTATTTACAATAGTCAGAACTGAAAAATCTTGAGCTCCTACTGGCTAATGAATAAAGTGAGGTACAAGATTGTACACAGGGTGATGCACTCAGCTATAAAGAGATGAATTCTTGTCTTTAACTACATAAATGGGCCTAGGAAATAGGAGTTAGTGAAGTAAGCCAGACATAAAGACAAATACGTGAAATAGAATGAATAATTTTGACCCTGAATCTCAGTGGTTACTCAGTGGGGAAGAAGGAGTTGGTAGGAAAATCAGAATGATGATGATGTATTATGAAGAAGGATTGAATTTCAGTGGTGGATTTTATGCTGTGTATACACACATGTTGAGTGTATACCTGAAGTGTATAATATAAAGCATAATGTATTGCATAATGTAATGCTGTATTCTTTCAAAGAAAAAAGATGGGCCAGGAAGATAGCTCAAAGGTGAGGTGCACCTGCTTAGCCTGCCGGAGTCCTGGATTTGACCTTTGGTTCTGCTTTGGTGCTCTGAGCTCCCCACAGCAGGAGCACCTGAACATCACTAGAACTGCCCTTTAAGTCAAAAAACTTAATGCTTGGTTTATGGAAAGTTGTATGACACTGAAAGGAACCATTTGTTTTAGATAAAATAGGAAAAATACTAAAACAAAATAGAAAATAGCTCAAATTTCTGTTGGAACCTTGTAAAGCCCACCTGGATATTTGTATAAGAATCAACAACTTAATTCTGAATAATCATAAGGTAAACTATTTTACAGTTGTTTAATTTTATATGATGAATTGTAAAGTAAAAAGCCTGATCTTTTCTACATTTTAATATTAAATCGAATGCTGGTTTGGGGAAGGCAGTTCATTCAACTAATTATACTCAATAGGCCTTTACCTTTTTAAATAAAAAAAGTTACCATTTTTACTCGAGTATAAGCCGACCTGAATATAAGCCGAACTCTTAATTTTTCCCTGAAAATTTGGAAAATGCAGTGACTCGAGTAGAAGCCAAGGTAGGGAAAATGCAGCAGCCATGGGTAAAGTTCAAAAATAAAAATATATACTCAAAACAATTACAATCATTGAGGAATCAGTAGGTTACATTTTTTTTAAATATTGATAGCTAAAGAAAAACTGTAAACTAGCAATAATAACTTTAAAATTTTAAATAAAATTCAGAAAACCATAGCCTAACATGCAATCAAGCTAAATTACAACGGTTAAAATCCTTCCAAACTGGATTCCTTCTCATCATCTGTACTCCAAAGACAGCTTCAGCTGTATCTGATGTGCGGGTAGCAGCATAGACATTGCCATCATCACTGCTGTCGGTCTCATACAAAACGCAGAATATTGTGGGTTAAATAGTTCAGTGGCATACAGTTCAGTTCAGCCACCTGCCTACCTCTTCAGCTCACACTGAAATGAAACACCGCCCCCTCCTGCAGACAGTAGAAGAGGACTAGAGACTACGTGCATTTTGTTTCGATGTGCACACCAAATAAATAACCTGTATGACCCAAGTAGAAGCTGAGTTTGGGGTTTTTGGCACAAATTTCGTGCCGGAAAAACTTGGCTTATACTCGAGTATATAGGTAATGTAGAATTTTGCTAATAAGTTAGTTTTTCTTACTTTTAAAATGAACTGCTCTAGGGGCTGGGCGGTGGCGCTAGAGGTGCCTGCGCTAGCCTTGGATGAACCACAGTTCGATCCCCCGGTGTCCCATATGATCCCCCAAGCCAGAAGCCACTTCTGAATGCATAGCCAGGGGTAACCCCTGAGTGTCACCGGGTGTGGCCCAAACCCCCACCCAAAAATGAACTGCTCTAGTCATGATATGTAACAGGTATTAGAATTCATTTAAATGAAGCTAACTTTAAAATTCATTAAGAATCTTTTTTTCCTTTAGGACAGGGGTCTCAACTCAATTTACCTGGGGGCCACAGGAGGCAAAGTCAGGGTGATCCTTGAGTGCAAAGTCAGTAGTAAGCCTTGAACATTGGGGGGAGTGTGACCCAAACAACTAAAACAAAACAAAACAAGATTCTTCTAGGGCAGGGCCACAAAATGTTGTAGGGAGGGGCGGAAACAGCCCACAGGCTGCAGAGTTTGAGACCCCTGCTTTAGGACCTGTGGTTAATATTTAAGTGCAAGAATGGATACTTTATGTTCTGGAACAACAGTGAAACCATCTGTACTTAAATTATCTAATTCATTGAGGTTTCAAAAACAAAATATTTGGGGGCCTGAGTTTCATGTGGATAGTAAATTCTCCGACCATTCCCAATTTGGGATTAGGTCACACTAAAGGTAATGATCAGAGGTCATTCCCAGTGGTGCTCGAGGGACAATGTGTACTCAAGATTACCTGGGCCTTCTATCACACAAACATGCACTCAACCCTTGATAAAGCTTCTTAGTAACCTACCAGACTAGAATTTTCCCTCTGGAAAAACAGCTCTCAGGTTAGAACCCATATTTTGTTTATATCTGAACTCCTTTCTTATTTTACTGAAAAAATGTCTTTCTTTTCTTCGACCATTAACTTTAAGATTATTAAGCTGAAAAAAGATAGTACAACAAAAAGGGGATGTTGCCTTGCATAGAGCCAACCAGTTTGATCGGAAGCATCACATGACTACCCTGAAAAACCCGAAAATGTTCCTTTAGGGCAGAGCAGGGAGCAAGCCCTGAACACCAAAAGGTACGCCCCCGCCCCCAAAACCAAAAATGTAATTCAATATTTAATTATTAAAATCTATGTTACTCTCTGCTCTCAATTTAAATAGACTGCTTTATTACCATTTCTAAAGTCTGCTAAGTATTCAGTATGTTTTTAAGAAAGCTTAATTTTGTTTATTAAAAGGAAAAAGGCTAAAATAAAAATAAGTTTCACCTGCACTATCTCATAACTTATTTTGAAGACCTGTTTCATTTTATAAAACTTACAACATTTTCCAAATTAAATAAAACTTCGTTGCATGTCTAGGATCTATTTTTTTTCCCTTACAGCAAATATAAAAATGCTAAGCTGAAAATAAATTTTTCTAGTAAATACAACAGAGGACAAGTCAGTACTTTACTTGATGCTGAGCAACACAAAATTCCATTAACTTACTTTTATATGAAACGAAAATCAATACTAACTTACTATGTAAACTGAGTATTTCTAAAATTTAGTATACACTAATTCTTCGACCATTAACTTTAAGATTATTAAAGTTAAGATTATTAAGTTAATAAGCTTGATGAAGATACAAGAGTTGAAAATCTGCACCCAATATTAAAGAGTTTAAGAGTCAGTTAATACCAAATGCATAACAGGATGTTCCTAGTACACAGCAGACAAAACTGGATTTTAAGTTCAAGATTCTTTATGATTACCACTGGTATATGAAATATCATTTTAACATGTGCTACTCTGTATTCTTGTTGTTGTTGTTTTTGGTTTTAGGGCCAATGTCAGGGAATCATATAGGACGACAGGGATGAAACTTAGTTGCATGCAAGGCAAGTGTCCTACCCATTGTACTGTTGCTGTAACCCCCAAAGGGGATCTTTTAGATCAGTGATGGCTAACCTCTTTGAGCCCGAGTGCCCAAACTGCCACATAATGCCACATAATGCTCTCAATGGCCAGTCTGGCCCTGTTGCCAGGTGAGCTGCAAAGCAGACACTGGCACACTTGCCTCCAGTCACGCTGCATATCTTAATTGTGGACCCCTTCCCGCGTGCCAGCTGTAAGGCCTTCGTGTGTCATGGCTGGCATGCGTGCCATAACGTGTGCCATAGGGTCGCCATCTAGGTTTTAGACTAACTTAAAAAAAATACCAAAACTGTGCGATGGTCAAAAAAGTGAGAGTAACTATTCTCAAGTTTCCCATATATATACTTTATAAAAAGCAAAATACTATGAATTACTTCATTTGGTCAAAATACAAACTATAAGAAAATGTACTCAATGTACCAAGCCAAATTAGAGAACATTTATCTACAAATTCTTAAAATTCTAGACAGTAAAAAAGCTACATAATTACCAATTATTCACTAAGACTTTTAACCAAGAGGGCACTAGTAACAGAAGAGGTAGTAACACAAGAAGAATAGTAATGAGAGGAATGAGATTTGGAGCAGATATAAAGTAACTTACCATTTAACAGCTAAATTTTGTACTTCTCCATTTTTATCTTCCAGTAATTTCAAAATCATTTTCACTACCTTCCTTTCACTGTCATCATCCAATTTGATGGAATCTTTCTGCAACTCTGTCATCAAATCATTTGTAGCCATAAACCTGTAAGAAATTTAAAAATTGATTAACTTTTAAATTGTAAAAAGATTTTCAACTACAGGGCTTTCATTTGTGTGTCCTAAAATAACTCCTATCTTCCCAGAGTAGTTGTAATTTCAAATTTACTAACAGGACTACAATGTGTGCTTTTTCATTCTAATTAATTGCATCACAGACCTCAGTGAGTGACTATCTTTTATTCTCAGAATGTGATTTGGATTTTATCTAAGAAGCTTTAACTTTAAGACTACTTTACTGATGGGGCCAGAGCAATAGCGCAGCAGGTAGGACATTGCAGCCAACCTGGGTTCAATCTTTAGCAACCCAGATGGTCCGCAGGCCTACCTGGTGTGATTTCTGAGCATAGAGCCAGAGCACAGCACCCCGGAGTGCTACTGAGTATGGACCCCACACAAACAAACAAACCAAACAAACAAAGAATACTGAATGCCTTCCTATGTGAAACTGTATGCAGAATTGAATCATATCTTACAAGGTAACTGGAAAATCTCAAACACCAGTTCTCAACTCTACCTCAATATCCATCACTATCAAGTATATCTTCAAGATGAACAGATGATAAAGAAAAAAGCTGGCTCACCTAGTGCCTTCTACTTGAAAGCAAGCACAAAGGAAGATTTAACACTGAATAAAACTACAGTGATTGACTAATCTCAGCAAAAATGAAGACTGAACAGTATGTGGAAATACAGGCTTCAATTTCTCCTCATATGCCTATACTTCACCATACAAATCAATCTTAATACTGGATCTGCAATAAGTAGCAGCTTATGCAGTCTTGCAGCACAGGAAAATAACCTGTACCTGAGTACTGACAAAGCAGCTAATTTAGAATTCATCACTTTTAAGAACATTTTAAGGATTGCAAGAACTAGTAAAATACATACTTTGAAATGTAAAATACAGAGACCCCCAACTGAAAGGTAAGCTAATGTAGGAGGCATTTTTACAAAACATTATATCTTAGCCATTCATATAAATAAACAAACAAACCATAGCAATTGACCTTCAAGGACCTAAAGTGCTAGTCATCAAATGAAAATAAAAGGTAAATATTAATAATTTAAGTGAAACAACTGGTCATTCCAAAATAAAAATTTATTATGTAATGTTCCTAAACATTTTTTACTGGTAAATTAAGTCATCCCATTGTTTATCATCTATAGTTAACTTCTATTATGCAACAAAGGCTAAACTTTGAGCAAAGGAAAAGACAAATAAACCTTTACTTGTACTACTGGAGCTTATAATTTAAGAAAGCCTATTTTCTTTCAAAGATCTGACTAATGGTGAGAAATTTGGGCTGTGAGAAAAGCATACCAGCAAAATTTAAAAAGATTGCATTTTTTTTAATTTCGAAAACCAATGAAAACGATTAATACTCTTCAGTGGTGACCCTAAAACAAAAGTTCTAAGGGGCCGAGAGATAGCATGGAGGCAAGGCATCTGTCTTGCATGCAGAAGGACAGTGGTTCGAATCCCAGCATCTCATATGGTCCCCCGAGCCTGCCAGGAGCGATTGCTGAGCGTAGAGTCAGGAGTAACCCGAGTGCTGCGGTGTGTGACTCAAAGAACAACAACAAAAAAGTTCTAAGAAAAACTCTGCGTGGTAGCACTAGAGGTAAGGTGTCTGCCTTGCCAGCGCTAGCCTAGGACAGACCGTGGTTCGATCCCCCGGCGTCCCATATGGTCCCCCAAGCCAGGAGCGACTTCTGAGCGTTACCAGGTGTGGCCCCAAAACAAAAAAACAAACAAACAAAAAAAGAAATTCATATTTAGGGGCCAGAGTGGTGGCACAAGCGGTAGGCCATTTGCTTTGCACTCACTAAACTAGGATGGACCGCAGTTCGATCCCTGGGGTCCCATAAGGTCCCCCGAGTCAGGAGCAATTTCTGAGCACATAGCCAGGAGTAACCCGAGTGTACTGGTGTGGCCCATAAAACCAACAATAACAACAAAACTAACAAACAAAACAACAACAAAAATTTGCATTTACTTGCCAGAGAAGGTATACGGGAGGTAATGTATGTATGCACCCAGCATGCAAGTGACCAGTCCATTTCCATCACTACATAAGATCATTATCACTCATTCTCTCCCACACACATTCTCTCTCACACATACGCACACATTTGTAGTTAAGCTATTTACTCAAGGCTAGATGAAAGTCAATTTGTGGGCCGGAGTGATAGCACAGTGGTAGAGGGTTTGTCTGCCTTGCACGCTGACAATGCAGGATAGACCTGGGTTCGATCCCTGGTATCCCGTATGGTCCCCCAACACTACCAGGAGTAATTTGTGAGCACAGAGCCAGGAGTAAATCCTAAGCGCCACAGGGTGTGTGGCAAAAAAATTTTTTGTAAACTTTTTAAATTATTTACTAGAATGAGAGTCCCTTTCTATTAACTTTTTATATAAAATGACAAAGAAAGATAAACAGATAAAGGGACAAATGCATACCATTTTTTTTGTTTGTTTCTTTTTGGGTTCATATCCAGCAATGCTTAGGGATCACTCCAGGGGTCAACTGCATGCCAGGCAAACACAATACCTGCTATACTAACTCTTCAGCCCCACAATACAAGGGGCATTTAACAGAACACCAAACAGAAAGGGTTATGGTAGGTCTAACCATTCCTAACCAAGAACAAACAATAATTTGCACGGTAAAGGCTGGCTTGCAATTTTAAGGTTTATTTGTGTACTTTCCCCCTATTAAGTGAGCAGTTACTATGTGACATGCATTGTGGTAGATACTGGGAATATAAGAACTAGCAAAAGCATCCTTGAAACTTAAAAGAACTTGCTAGGTTAAGTTGAGGCATATTAATTTTTAAAAAAATATGTGAATAATTTTTTCAAACTAAATAATGCTGTGAGAGAATGTAGAACAAAGAAAACACATTGGCTCAAAGTAACCTGACCAGACCAAAAAGGCTTATGCTTCAAGGTAAAAACTGGAGTACAGATAGCATTGGAGGGGTTGATAAATGGGATAAAAAACAAGGATCAAGAAATTAAAGAGCAGAGCCAAAGATATAACATAGTAGACTGAGCTATTTTTTAAATTAAATCACAGAGAATACACAATTACAAAGTTACTCATGATTGAGTTTCAGTCGGACAATGTTCTAACACCCTCCTCACTTGGTTGCTCATTTCCCAACACCCAATGAGCGTATATTTTGCACAAAGGAGGCCGTGTTCTATCCACGGTCTGTATGATCCACTAAGCCCTGCCAGAGGCAAAAGCTAAAATATTAAGACTTGTAGGTCTGTACTGAATTTTAGTTTCTAACAGCAATGAAAAGGCAACTAAAAGATTTAGGAGATGAAGAATAAATACTATGATCAAAAATGCATTTCAAAAGTATTTTCCAGACACACAGTGTAAATATTTAAATAGAATTTTCATTTGGTGAGACTAAATTAAAAAAGCTAGAATTAGTAAAGAAATAGTAGAAGGGGCCAGGGATATGGCCTCAAAGGTTGGGCTCATGCTTTGTATGCAGGCTGCCTGGGCTGACACCTAGCACACAATATCCTGAACACCACAGGAACAGTCACAAACCACCATCACCCACCCCTCCAAAGCCACTCAATACCCTCCCCTGATAAAAATAAAATAAAGAAATAAACTGAATGTGGGTTACTAAGAAAAAAAAAATCACTTGATTTTTTTGAGGAAAAAAAAAAAGAAAAAAAATCTCCAGTACTTCATCATTTTAGCTACAGAGCAAAACAAAACAAAAACACAAAGCACAAAAACTCTCA
>PVKC010019389.1:0-19079 GCA_004027635.1 Crocidura indochinensis
GGGGGGGGGGGGCGTTAATGAGGGAGATATGGTATATATGGTTGGAACAAGAGTGGAGGGAGGACAACAATGGTAGTGGGAGTGACCCTAATTCATTGTCACTATGTACCTTAAATGTTACTGTGAACGATTCGTAATTCTCTTTGGTCACAATAAAAATTATTTTTAAAAATCATCCATCAAAAACAATAACAACAAAAGGCTTATCTAGCTTTAGTCCCACTTAGGTGAGTCTCTTTGACATAAGAAGCTTGGAGAGTTTGCACTCATTATTTCATCAAATAAGGATTCTTCCCTACTCTTTTCTGGAACCACTGTAACATTAGAGCTTTTTTATCTGCTGCTCATTAAAGCTCTTGTTCTTTAACTTTCATCACAGAAGAGCTTTTTTATTTATGTTTTGTACCACTTTACCTTTGATTGCACATTCAGTTTTTAGCTTTTTTCATTCTGTTGAGCCCTCTTTTATTTTTCATTTTGAGTACTTTTTGTTTTCAATTGTTTAACATTTGTTTTCACTATTACAAAAAATAGTGGCAAGGGAAGCAGTGTTGAACCACCACCGTGCTGCACACGGGAATCACTCCTGGCATTTTCCATGGACTATATGGTGTGCCTGGGATTGAACCTTGTTTGACCATAAGCAAAGCAAATGGCTCTTCCTGTTGTACTATTACCTCATTCCCAAAAAAACATTATGTCCTTTGTTGAAATTCTCTCCCTGTGATAAAATTTAATTAAGCACAGTCATGACTATTGTTTTAATTTTTATTAGTTATTTTTCATACACTGTTGTGATAAGAGTTTCTTTAAGACTGTTGGAATCATCCTTCTGGGTAGGTAAATTTCTCCTGAGGAAAGTCTGGGAACTTGTTTTTAAAAAGGACTCAATGGCAATTGGGCATTTATACTTGCTGGTAGTATCCCCAGGTTCCAGCAAATAAATTAAAAAAATAAGATTTGGGCAGAACTTGTTAGTTTGTGGATATTGGTGCCTGGTATTGATTGTAGTGTTGAGATTGAGTGTAACTGGAGATTACTAGCAAACTCACAGTCACAAATGCCTTACTGGAGCACAGTGTTTGGCATGAATGTATGGTGATTGGGTTATTTTAAATCACAAGTGTGTGTTCCCATTGTGGCACTGAATTCAAGCAGGACTAAATGATTACAAGTGTTGGAATCATGACAATCCTGCAGCATTTATGTTTTAATTTAAGTAGGCCTGGGCAACAACCAATTATATACATTCATAAGTGCATCTTTGCATCCATGAGTCATTGCTGGGTACTGGTTTGTGAGCAAAAGATGAAGTGTGTGTGTGTGTGTGTGTCAGTGTGTGTCTCTGTGTGTGTGTGTGTGTGTGTGTGTGTGTCTACTGGCTCCTAAGTAAACTTTGATCTGTCCTGAATAGCAACCATAGTTTCAAGGTCTCCATATTCATTTGTTTGTGAGCTATTACATTCATATCAAGCTGGCTTGTGGCTGGTAGAGCTATTGCAGGAAGGTTGGGAGCATAACATAGAGAAATAGGTCTGAATTCTAGTTAGTGTTAGAACATAAACTGGGATGATAACAGGGAAGAGGATGCTATATTTTATGGGCAAATAGGGAAGCACATGGAGTTGTTTAACTCTCCTCTCAGTGATTTTTGGAAGCCAGAAAGGAGTGGATGTTCTGCCACAGGAAGTACACCTTTTGCTAAATGTCAAATGTGAACTGGCCTGGGCTAGGTCTGTTTGAGTACTAGAAATAAACACACTTGATATTGTCTCTTTGATCACAGCCATCTCTATATTTGCTAAAAATATTGGGAACTTACCCTTAGTGCCTGTCACTATGAAAAGTGAGATGCAATCTGGTATCTTCAAGCACTACTACCAGGTCAATTGACAGAGACTTCTTCATTGTGGCATTCATAAACAAAACTATTATATAATTGGTAATTTCTGGTGCTAGAGGTAGTGTTCAAGGGATATTTCAATCAATAGTTCAATTGCCAAAAATATATGTAATTTCCTGAGTCATCCCTTAGTTTAGAACTATGAAAAAGCCCTGAGATCACTCATTCCCTGAGTCTATATTTATTTGTTTTTGATTCCACTTTAGAATTATAGGTTCTTAAGATTATTGGTAATGGATATCCTTTGAATCTTTAGAATAAGCATTAGATATCTCTGTTACAACTCTTTGCCCAGTGTAGGGTTTTCTTTTACCAAAAATTTCTTTCTTTCTTTAATCAACATGGTTACTATTCTTTTGATACAGTTGATTTTTTTGTTTTGGTTTTGGTTTTTGGGTCACACCCAGTGATGCTTAGGGGTTACTTCCAGCTATGCCCTCAGAAATCTCTCCTCATTTGGGGGCCCATATAGGACACCAGGGGATCAAACCGTGGTCCTTCCTAGACTAGCATGGGCAAGGCAGAAGCCTTACCACTTGTGCCACCACACCAGTCCTCGATACTGTCCTTTTGAATAAAACTGAACGTTTTGTTTAGAGGTATTTCAAAAATATCTCTATAGAGTTCAGAGTATTTATGATAAAAATTTGCCATGCTTATGGGGAAGAGGAAAGTATAAGTTCTCTTTAATTGTCCATTTTCTTTGAATATGTTATATAAACTTATCAATGTCCTTTTGATTTTCAGCAGTTTGCTTTATTTCATTTTTAATTAGTCATCAAAAATGTTTTCTCTTATTTCAACACTATTTTTTGTTTGAATATTCATTCCAACATTTTTAATGGATTTTTCCCAAAGATTTAGTTTAAATTGTGCACTTACTTATTTGTAAAGTTCTATATTTGTGTTTTGATATGAATTTATATCACTTTCCATTTAATCGATGTTAATATAGCATCATGATTTATAAAGCATGATATATTCAGTGACATCTATGGTTTATTATTTTTACTAAAAGTAAAATCATTGATAATAGAGTATGGTCTCTTAATTTTCTCTTTAACCTCAGTTTAAAATTTCAGGACAAAATTAGGCTTTTTATTTAAATGTAAAAACAAGAATACTGAATAAAATATTTGTAATTTTGTTAAATTTTATTTGCTTATATGAGCCAGTTACTAATTGCTCTGATACAAATAAAATATGTATTATTTTTTTCAAAATATTTATATTAGGCAAATAAGAAAATATATCAAAGTTATATAAAACTTCATTGACATTTTTCATGACACATAAAGTGTCATGAAATTTTTAGAGCTTCTTTTGTACCATGACAAAATTATGTTTGAATCAAGGTATAATAATGTTATTTATTATTTTCCTAGAGAATGGGTCTAGATAATCTCAAAATTTTAAGATATTTGAAACAACAGGCATATAATAGCTAGTTTTAATGATTTAAAAATATAAATATATGTTTTAAAGCAAAGAAAATTTATTTCTTTCTGGATAAAAAAAAAAGCACTTTTAATCTATCAAGAGTGCCCAACAAAAATCATGGAAATTAATAATTCTATTTTTTTTTTTTTTTTGGTTTTTGGGTCACACCCGGCAGTGCTCAGGGGTTACTCCTGGCTCCATGCTCAGAAATTGCTCCTGGCAGGCACGGGTGACCATATGGGGCACCGGGGTTCGAACTGATGACCTTTTGCTTACCTCCATGCTATCTCCCGGGCCCTGAAATTAATAATTCTTAAACTGCACTTACAGATTTTATGTTGGTGAAGATAATAGAACTAAACATTAGGGGCCCGGGAGATAGCATGGAGGTAAGGTGTTTGCCTTTTATGCAAAAGGTCATCGGTTTGAATCCCAGTGCCCCATATGGTCCCCCGTGCCTGTCAGGAGCAATTTCTGAGCATGGAGCCAGGAGTAACCCCTGAGCACTGCCGGGTGTGACCCAAAAACCATGAAAAAATAAAATAAAATAAAATAATTAAAAATTAAACATATGTTAAAAGTGAGTTATATCTTGTTTAATATGGTTCCATTTACTTTAAAGTTTGAAATTACACATAGTCTTTCAAAACTTTTACTGGTTTAGATTTCTTTTATTTATTTCTGAAGACTGGAGCTTTGGAAGAAAATTCAATGGTGCAGACACTTGAATTGATTGTTTTTCTCTTTACACTAAGGGATGCCCTATTGAGAAAGTAGGTTATAATTGACATCATGCATAATATATAGATCTTAGAGCTAAATAAATAATAAAACTAAGATTTTTTTCATTTTAATTTTTTATTTTTGTCTTAAACTTACCTAAGTTTTAAAAAACTTTCTTAGATAGATCTTAAATTTATTTTTCATTAAATATTTGAATTTTCTGTCCATTTAGTTAATTCATAGCTCAAAACAAATAAATAAAATATATTAAAATTGAGAAGGCATAAATTATATTTGGAGCTTTTGTTTTGTTTTGCATGGCTTTATTTGAAGAAACTTTCTTATATTAATATTAATATGCATTTTCTGGTTTAGCTTAGAATAACATATTTTCAAGTCATCTATATTTTCTATTTTTTAAGATATATTTGATTTGATGATTTTTTTTTTTTGGATTTTGGGTCACACCCTACAGTGATCAGGGGTTCTTCCTGGCTCTGCACTCAAATCGCTCTACAAGCTCAGGGGACCATATGGGATGCTGGGATTCAAACCACTGCCTTTCTGCATGCAAGACAAATGCCTTGCCTCCATGCTATCTCTCCAGCCCTGATGATATTTTTAATGTCAGAAATATAGTACATAATATAAATATAATTAAAATATAAACATTATTTTTTTATTTGGAGAACCTAATCTAAAGTACTTAGGTGAACAATTTTTGTTATGGATTAAAATTAGGGTTTGTGCATGCACAGTTTGCTCTCAGCCCATTGTGGTAACTCTCTCCAGCCATGCTTTTTATAATACCATGATTTGTCAAGGTATTCATAAAACAGTTATTTTAGATATTAGTTCAAACATTAACCCACCACCAGTATAAATCCCCAGTTATCCATCCAGCACCATGTAGGCACAAACAACACAGAGGCAAATGAATTTATCAAATCTTAGATTCGACAACGGGAATAGTTGTTAGATCACTCAATGGTGTTACTGAAATCTAAGGATTTTAGTATCTAAGGATTTTCTGGGCTTTAGTAGGTGCTAGTCGAGCCTTCTGTGATAACTGTTTATAAAGTGATATGTTATACTAAGTCCGGTATATGACTATGCAGCTTTTCCATCAGATATTCAGTGATACTATTGGGCTGACACTACTATAAAATTTTGAAGTGTCAGTTGCAAGGTCCAGGATTTATAGATCTGAAACAAATTTGTTGGTTTGACAGTGTGATAAAGTTGTCATGAGGATGTAAGGTTACAGCATTAAGCTGCTATATTTTATACAAAGTGGGATCTACCCACATCAATTCAGAGAAAGCCACAGAGCTATTAGTTTAGATTAGACTATGTAGATAATATTGGCAACCGTTATTTTCTTTTGAAACTTAGCCATAGTGCATGTCTTTTTTGAGCTGGGAAGATGGTGAATGGCCTGAGGCTGAGGCACTTGATATTTTTGGTGATAAGGTGGGTGTTGGGGAGATCAACTAATATCATTTTGTAAATAGTTCCAGAATCTTCAATCCCATAATTTATTTCCACCTGAGGGGGTTCAGATACTCATAATATTTGAGTTCAATCATGGAACTGGGGTATATAATTGGATAGTGTATAGAATCTAGTACTGAGCTGCTATGAAGTTTCATGAAGAAAGAGAAATCTGCTCCCTTCGATTCTGAGGCTATCAGCATGCACCAGACTACCTGGGAAGTTTGGCGGTCATTATTTTCTTTTTGAGCTTGGTAGAGGAATTCTGTGTTTTTCTGCTGAAAAATATCCCTGTTTTACATTTTAAAAATAGAATTAAATCATTAAAACAATAATATGCTTCATTATAAATACATTTTCTATTTTTAATCATTTTATATTTTTAAAAGATCATTGAAATCTGTTTAACTTTTGACAATGAATATATGGTCTTTGTCTTATAAATTATAAATTTTCACATAGAATGTTTTTCTAAGGCCGCCGAAATGTCTGCTGGTGATAACTGAGTATTTTATCTAATAAAGCCAAAGGAAACTTCTTACAATTCATTAAATAAAATTATCATAAAAAGAAGTTACTCACATGCACTCAACTATCAGATATCAAAATAAACATGGGTAAAGGAGCTCAATAGATAATTTCACAATAATATAAATGGGTGACAGGAAAAGGTGAAAAAAACAGAAAAAGTAAAACAAACAAACAACTGTTCAGTACCAATATTCTTTAGAAACACAAAATTAAAACCAATTTGGTATACTAAATATTCTTTATTATATCAACCATGAAAAATACAAAAAAACGACAGATTTGGGGATAGATATAAAGCAATGTATCTTTTTACACTGTTACTAGAAACAGATATATGTATAGTTGAGCCAGAAATACCTTGCACACAGCTAACATGGAATCAACCCTGGCATCTCATATGTTCCCCCAAGCATGCCAGGAGAGATTCTTGAATGCAAAGCCAGAAGTATGCCCGGAGCTCTAACAGGTATGTCCCCAAAACAAACAAGCATATTTATAAACAACTAAAAAAATGAATAAGAACAGTCACTAAGAAAATACTATGGTGGTGCTTCAGTATATTAAAATAGAATTTTAATATTTTGGTATCTTACTACTATGTTTATGTCCAAAATAAATAAAACTACAATCTTGGGGATGTACTGTATATCTCTATTCCAATAATTTCCCACAATAACCAATGTGGTTATAGCTCAGAAAATACTTGCATTGTGGCTTTAATACCATTAAAACAAACAAAAAAAATTCTGGAATAAAAGTGCTTTTTTGAGAGATAGCACTGTCTACTTTACATATGAAACAACTGGTTTTGATAAATGGAACTAAATATACTCATCAAAAAACCACCAGGAATCTTAAAATAAATACAAACAGGTAAAAGGTATATTAAAAAAAAAAAGAACTACTTCACATTACCTTCTGATAATTAGTAAATCATGAGGGAGATACAAAACAAACCAATGATCTATAGTAATACAACACATTAACTGACACATATCAATAAGGTCAGGAACCAATGATTGAGTAGATGTAGCGAATAAGAGACTCATTCATTACTGGTGGGAATGTTGATCAATATACACTTTTTGGAAAACAATATGGACAGTCCTCTGAAAAGCTAAAAATCGAGCTCTCATATGACTGAGCAATATTGCTCCTTGGAATATACTGTAGGGGCCCAAAAGCACAATGAAGAAAAGGCATCTGTACTCCTATATTCATTACAGCATTATTCACAATGCCAGAAATTGGGGGAAATTTTTTTCAAGAGCAGATAAGCAGGTGAAAAATTAGCATATATCTACAAGATGAAATACTGCACAAGTGTTAAAAATGTAGCCAAAATTTGTTTATATATAAATGGATATGGAGAGTGGTATGCTGAGAGAGTGAATCAGAAAGAGAGAGAGGGGCCGGTGAGGTGGCGCTAGAGGTAAGGTGTCTGCCTAGCTAGCTCTAGCCAAGGAAAGATAGCGACCGCGGTTTGATCCCCCATAAGTCCCCTCATATGTCCCCCCAAGCCAGGGTCAATTTCTGAGAGTTTAGCCAGGAGTAATCCCTGAGCATCAAACTGGTGTGGCCCGAAAAATCAAAAAGAAAAGAAAGAAAAAGAGAGAGAGAGAGAGAGAGGGAGAGAGAGAGAGAGAGAGAGAGAGAGAGAGAGAGAGAGAGAGAGAGAGAGAGAGAGAGAGAATGACCACATTCATTCATTTGTGGGTCGGGAAAAATGTTAGTATGGTAATAGTATTCAGAAAAAAATAGAGACAAATGTCAGGAAAGCAGTCTATGGTAGGATGCTTTCCACACACAGCAGAGAGTGCAGTTAGCACAGAGAAGGAAGCAACATGACAATGATTGTTGGAATGAATCACTAAAACCCACGCGAGAGGAGGTAAAGTTGTATAATATGCATGGTACACCTTCAATAACAGTATCGCAAACCAATGTTAAAAAAGTAGTAAAAAGAGAGAGAGAGATAGAGTGGCAAGCAGGTTGGAGGTGGAAACTAGACATTGATGGTGGTAAATGTGCAGTAAAGAAGGGATAGTTGTCAGAACATTGTATTATTGAAACTCAGTTATGAACAACTTTGAAACTATGTCTCAATGATTTAATTAAAACTTATCAATACGGGGCCAAAGTGGTGGTAAAAGCGGTAGGGCATCTGTCTTTCATGCATTAACCTAGATGCTCAGCGATTCGATCCCCTGGCATCCTACATGGTCTCCAAAGCCAGGATTGATTTCTGAGCACATTGCCAGGAGTAACCCCTGAGCATCACCGGATGTGCCCAAAAAAACAACAAAACAAAACAATACAAACAGAAAACCTTATTAATACATTGGGGCCAGAACGGTAACACAGCAGTAAATCTTTTGCCTTGTATGTGGCCGACCTGGGATGGAACCGGGTTGGGTTCCCAGCATCCCATATGGTCCCACGAGCCTGTCAGGAGCAATATCTGAGTGCAGAGCCAGTTATAATTCCTGAGCAAGCCAGATGTGGTCCTAAAGCCAAACCAAAACAAACAAACAAACAAAAAACACATTAATACAGAAATGTATAAGTATACTTAGTTATAAAATAAAATATGAAAATAAAATATATGGCTTGATAATTGAACTTCATACAATATATTATTAAATGGAAATGTGTTAAGAAATATAACTTGATAAAACATGCTAGTATGCTAATTTTGAAATTTAAATATGTAAGGACCAAGGGGTTAGGTCAAGAGGTTGAGCATATACTAAAAGATTCTAAGAGCCCTTATTCAATGTGCTACAATGACTGCACACTTGGCTAAATAAGAGTGCTGATGTATATGGCTCCTATGAACAAAAAGATAAATTTGCGACATCACAGATATGTTTATTAATTTGATTTTGATAGTTTTTTATAAATATTTATGGGGAGTATTCCAACATATTGTATGAGAACTATCTCACAACTTTATGCTAGATATTTATAAAAAATGTAAAATTGTTAATAAAAATACTATTTAAAATTTCCGTTTTCATTCTCACAGATTATTAGAAACAACTATCTTTCAATATTAAATTGATATTCTTGGATATTCAGTGATGCAATGTGATAAATTAGCACAGAAAAATTAAGGTGCAATACCAAATTTTGCAATAAATAATTTATAAATAAATAATTTATGTCATTAGATTATAAAGCTACATTTATATCTAATCATTTTTTATATTATCAAAAGACACAAGGTACACTGTATAATTATTATTATTATTTGGTTGTTTTGAGACTAAATCCAGCAGCACTTAGCGGTTTCTCCTAGCTCTGTGTTCAGAAATAGCTCCTGGCAGGATGGAGGGAATATATAGGATTATAGGATGCCGGGAATAGATCCACCATGTGTTCTGGATAGGTCAGGTGCAATCTGTGCTACCTCTCTGACTGCCTGTTTAATTATTTTGAATAAGTAATATAACCACCCCATTTTTCTAATAATTGTGTGCTACTCTATACTTGAGAGGACTGGAAGTTCATATGTAAACATGACTATAAAAGGATAATTTTAATGTAATCTAATTGTTAATCACACTGATGTAATGGTGCCTACTAATCTTAATTGCTGACTTAAGGTTAATAGAATAAAGGCACTTTCATTCCTTTTTCTCCTTTCAGAAAGTTCTTTCCTCCACCAGGTCCTCTTTAGCCTTCAAAGCTAATGCCTTATCAGAGGTCTTCCTTTGGTTTCTAGGAGGTTGCATCCTTTTTCATTGTACTCCAAAATGCATTACTAACACTTCTATTATAACATTTAATGCCTTATGTGACAACAATATGTTTATAGTGTGTCTCAACCACTACATTATCAGTTTACAGGGCAGTAATCTAGTTTGTAAGCATACACTAAGAAGCAGCAATAAAAATTGCTTTATAAAATTGGTTAAAATAAACATTGATGATGACATACTAGCTGCAATAAGATCACAGCAATTCAATGTCATGGCACTGTGATTTTCAGACAATACCAGTTTCACATCCTTGTGTTGATTTTTGGCAGCAATAGCACTGAAAGGGCAATTTTGAGAAAACTCGGCTAATATTCTTGGCAGATATTTAACCTTATGAAAGAAAATCACTTATCCAGGACTTCAGTATTTTCATTTCAGTGACATTTAAAATGGAAATGAGTCCATTTTCTCTTCAGATAGTTTGAATATGCTTTGGTTTGAAATTAAACCCATTCAGAGTTATTTGACTAGCAGAAAATTAGAATATAAAGGAATTTTTAAAAAGTATACTTATTTCCAATCTGATACATATTTAATATATCCTATGCTATTGGTTGATAATAGCAGTTAAATAAAGCCACTGGTATTGAATAACTTGGCATTTGTATTTATTTCTCTATTTATTTAAGTTTATTAATAATTTAAGGCTATCTTAAGGTCTTTACTCCATCAGAAAATTTTTTTAAATATATTCAGTTTATTTAGACATTGCTTTCCATCATAACATGACTACTAAGTCTTACTGTACCATTTGTAATGATTCTAAATATTTCTTTTTTGCTTCGTTGTTTTTTGTTTTTTGGGCCACACCATGTGAAGTTACTCCTGGCTATGTGCTCATAATCGCCCCTGGCTTTGGGGACCATATGGGACCCCCAGGGATAGAACCAAGGTCAGTCCTAGGTAAGCCACATGCAAGGCAAATGCCCTACATCTGCACTACTGCTCTGACCCATATGAAATATTTCTAAAAATGATCTGTAAACAATTTAATCAATCTTAATCCCTAAAATAGTTGTGAATATTGTGAAAACTTTTTATTATTTTGAAATTTAAATATGGCTAAGAATATGACATCAAGTTATTAATTTAATTGAGTTATTTAAGTGGATCATCACAATTATGCCTATTTTTCCATGTTTCCTAATGAATTCTAAATCCTCTAACATAGTATTAAGTCTAAATTCAGAGTTTGTTTGAGTATGAAAATCTTGAAAAAAAATTACCTAATTTCTTTCTAAAAATTATTTTCCATCCTTAATATATTTGAAATGTTTTCTGTTTCTCTGATCTCTCCATATGTTTATAATTCATATTTGCTATTGCTATTCATTAAGTATTTCTTTAGTTTACAAGAAATATAGGGGGCCGGGCGTAGGCGCTGGAGATAAGGTGCCTGCGCTAACCTAGGACGGACCACGGTTCGATCCCCCAGTTCCCCATATGGTCCCCCGTGCCTGCCAGGAGCGACTTCTGAGTGAATAGCCAGGAGTAACCCCTGAGCGTCACCGGGTGTGGCCCCAAAACAAAACAAAACAAACAAACAAACAAAAAAAACGAAATATAAGGGACCTGAGCAGTGGCACAAGTGGTAAGGCATTAGTCTTACTCGCACTAGCCTAGGACTGACTGTGGTTCTAATCCAAAGAATGTAAGCTAAATGAAATATTAGCTAAATGAATAAGCTAAATGAATATATACCTTTTCCCAATATAATTCCCGTATTTGATATATTTTAGGCCAAATATAGATATCAATTAGCCAATTTCAATATACAGCAATCAGCATTCAATAAAACAGAATAATAGATTAAGTAACAACATTCATTTGTTTTTGTTTTGGGTCACACCTGGCAGCGCTCAGGGGTTACTCCCGGCTCTGCACTCAGAAAGCACTCCTGGCCGGCTCGGGAGACAATATGGGATACCAGGATTCTAACCACCATCCTTTTGCATGAAAGGAAAAAGCCTTACCACCATGCTATCTCTCCATCCCCAACAACATCCATTTTCTATTAAAGTGCAATAAATACAGCAATCCAAATATCACCTATATTTTTAGCAAAAGAAAGAACAAAAGCAGGTCATTATTTTTATTAATGCCATTCTTCAAACATGAGATTTTGTGTAGTTTTATTGTTTTATATCCATAAAATATTTCAGACTGAAATCTCAAGTATTCAATAAGTACTTCAAAAGAACATAGATACCAATTTGTTGGTAAAGATTTAACAATTAGTTCTCTGAAAAACATAAGCAAAAAGTATTGGTTGTGATTATATTTCTCCTGTATTTCTATTACAAATTTTACAATATTAGCTATGTTTGTGTTGTTGAAGTGATGCCAATAAAATCAAAGATAGGAAGAGCTATATAGCATGCCATGATATTTTGAGTATAATTAAAAGTTAAAATACCAGGCCGGAAAGAAAGCATGGAGGTAAGGCGTTTGCTTTTCATGCAGAAGGTGGTTCGAATCCCACATCCCATATGGTCCCTTGTGCCTGCCAGGGGCAATTTCTGAGCATAGAGCCAGTAGTAATTCCTGAGCGCTGCCGGGTGTGACTGAAAACCAAATAAATAAATAAATAAATATTAAATATTAAAAGTTAAAATACTTATTTTAAATGTGGCTAAGATAAATGAGAAAATGATAGAGGATAGAGAGACAGATTAAATAATTTAGATTAAATAGGATAGATAAATAGACAATAGATACGCAGATAGACAGATTAGATAGTTTAGATAGATAAGTGATGGATAGGTAATTAGGATAGATAGATGGATGATTTATAGATAGATAGATAGATAGATAATAGATAGATAGATAGATAATAGATAGATAGATAGATAGATAGATAGATAGATAGATAGATAGATAGATAGATAGAGGAGGTAGGTAAATAATATTTCAGGACAACACCTAACATTGTTCAGGGTTTAAGCAACAATATTTGTTGCTAGGCATCCAACTCATGTTAGTTATATATATTGCAAGTGCTCTTGTTTTCTGCAATATTGTCTTTACCCAAATTGGTTATGGACAACTTTGTGACTTTGATAATAAATTTGATTAAAACATCATAATATGATTTATTAGACATCATTCATTAAAATAGTATATGACTATGTAACTTAAAATGTATAGTCATTTTAAAATTTTGACTTGCAATATAACTCTCACTATCCATGCCAGCATATAAAGGATATAGAAAACTCTTGATAGAAAAGTATTTCCCACATTTTGCTGATTTATATCTTTTGTCATTGTAATTTTTTTTTTTTGGTGTTTTGGGCCACACCCATTTGATGCTCAGGGGTTACTCCTGGCTTAGGGCTCAGAAATTGCTCCTGGCTTGAGGGGACTATATGGGACACAGGGGGATCCATACACTTGCAAGGCAGACACCTTATCTCTAGCGCCACCTCACTGGCCCCATTGTGATTTATGTTATTAAATTCTTGCTTCCTTTAAGCTAGCTTCACTGAGTTTAGTTCCCTCCAGTTCTGCTGATGTAACAGTGAAGTGTATTTTCTCTATTTTTAATAGGCTTATAGTAGTATTTTGTTCTATCTATAACATATGAAATTGTACTTTATATATTTTACAAAAATATATGCATATAAATATATTTAACATGTTATCAAAATATATTATATATTAAAATATATAGTAATTATATTAAATTATATTATTAAATATAATTATATAGGATAAAATAAGTGTGTATATACATACACTAGTTTTCTTTACCTACTCTTCTGCTATAAACATTTGTGTTGTTTATAGAGTTTGACATGTGTATGTTTGTGGTGTGTTTGTGTGTGTGTGTGTTTCTATTTTTTGGAACACACCAGTTGATGCTCAGGGGTTTCTCCTGGCTTTGTGCTCAGAAATCGCTACTGGCTTGGGGAACCATATGGGACAACAGGGATGGAATCGCGGTCCGTCCTAGGTCAAACTCATGCAAGACAAACGCCCTACCGCGGCACCACTACTCTGGCCCCTAGATTTTGTGAATAAAATTGGCTCTATCTTTTCCTACAATAATATGAGAAAACAAATATGTTTTCTGAATAGATTTTTTGGGTCCTTAGGTCTAGTTACCCAGAAGTGAAATTACTTGGTCAAAAGAAAGCTCAATTTAATTTTTTAGTTTTTTCTTTGATTATTTTATGTCTCTTGTTTTCCTCTTTTTTATAATATATATATATATAATATATGTCCATATATTTCCCAGAAAGGATAAACTTTTTGACATTCCCCTCCCATTGGCTGCTTTTGTCCTACAGTATGAGGTGATAGCACATTGCTGTTTTGATTTATTGAACATCAGTGGTTCAGAGAATTATTTTTAATATACTTCTTGGTCATCTTACAAGTTTAAGTGCCTGTAATAACAAAAGTATTACTTGCTTTTAGTGAATGAGAATTTTAAAAACTTAAATATTTGAAAATTAAATGATCTTTCCTTGATTTTGTTCGTTTAATTAGTTTTATATAAATAACTCATTGAAATCTCATTTTAAAGAAAATTCGTTGTTAAATGAAATAAAAAAAGATAAAATTATGTTATTGAATATTGTGTAATACTAGTTTTGTCTAATAATTTCACATTTGTAGCTGTCTATAACCTGTCTTATTTGTGATTTTGGAAAGGAAGAACCCAAAAAGGTATGTCTTTCTGGGATATATAAACATATTTCTATGATTAAGACAACAAAAGTTAAGACACATTTTCACTACTAAAAGTTTATTCTTATCTCTGCACTCAGCAATCACTTCTGGCAATGCTTGGGAGACCATAAGGGATATCAAGGATCAAACCCAGGCTGGCTCCATGTAATGCAAGTGCCTTCCTCAATGTACTATCACTCCAGTTCTGTAGTGATATATATTATATAAATATAAATATATATATATATGTATATATATGTAACGAGATGGATAGATTGATAAATATGTATATATATTGGTGTGTGAGACTGTGCTCTGGGGTTACTACTGGATCTATGCTCAAAAGTTGCTCCTGGCAGTCTCGAGGGACAATATGGGATGCTGAGAATTGAACCCAGGTCTGACCCAGGTGGGCCACATGCAAGGCAAAAGCCCTATCGCTGTGCTATCCTTCTGGCACTCAACTGTTATGGTATTTCTTGATTCACATAAGATCACACTGAGGTTTATTTTAAGGAAACACTAAACATAGGCTGTTTCTTGTTCTGGAAATTTTTTCTAGCGGTTCTATTCCATTACGAACTTCTGGTGGTCTCATTAGATTAGATGAGTATAAGAAAATTTTCTTTTTTTTTTTTTTTTGTTTTTTGTTTTTGTTTTTGGGTCACACCCGGCAGTGCTCAGGGGTTAGTCTTGGTTCCATGCTCAGAACTTGCTCCTGGCAGGCACGGGGGACCATATGGGGCACCGGGCTTTGAACCGATGACCTTTTGCATGAAATGCAAACACCTTACCTCCATGCTATCTCCCGGGCCCTAAGAAAACTTTCTAAAATGACTTTATAACCTACAACCCAGTTAGCCATTATATAGTACTGTATTTATACCATAGAAGCTCTATGTCTGAACATACATCAAATATTTTTCCATGCCTTATAAAGCAATTTAAATTTCAGAGGAGAGAAAATTAAAGAAGTAAATTTTGAAAATTAGGGAGAAAGAGAGGAAAGGGCCAAATTTTTAAGTGTTGTTTTTAATTTATTCTAGTTCCCAAGCATTCCTGTTTTTTTTGTAAGTGGCATACTAAAGTGTGTTATGCTGCTTGATGTATTAAATAATATAATATTCAAGAGAAAGTATATTCTTACTACTCATATCAAAATTAGTTACAAAATCATAGATAATGATATCTATTTCACTGTTTGAGTTGATAATATTTATTCTGTAATCTGAATGTGCATGACAATCTAGTTCCCATAGTAAAGGTATAGAATTTTTTAAATAAGTCTATTAAACTTGCCAATTTATAGATTAGATGTTTTGAGGAAAGAGTAGAAAAGAAATAAGGCAGTATACTGTGGATACCATTGACTCAAATGTTTTTCTGTTCTTAATGCTTTGTGTTTTACACTTACCATTTAGTAAATGAGTCAGCTAATTAACACTTATCAATTATGAGCAGACAGATAACAGAGGGATCAAAATGCAGAACATCATGTCTACCCTGTATAAATCAGAAAATACTTGGAGAAACAGCAAAAAAAAACCATAATTAAATAATAATCATAACTTTTGACTTGATTTCTCTGATATATACAATTATAAAATCTTAGCCTCCTTTGCTCTTCATCTTTTGAGCTATCTTTGCATTAAAATTCACCCTTGAAGATAAAGCAAGCCAAATGCCAAAACAGATCTGATCACAAGTTTCACAGATGGTGATGATATGATTAGGAATGTGTTCAATGGACTGTCATCTGCAGTCTCTGCAGGATTTGTAATTTGTAGTTTTCGTGTATTGTAGTTTGATTTTATTAAATACTATTTTAATCAATAATTTAGTTATATATGCTTTTTAAAATCCCCCGCCCCAAACCTATATATGCTTTTTAATTGTAAAATTAAAAATGCATTTCTCATCTCCTTTCAAAGTATTATTAATCACTTTCTATTTCTTTGCAGAATTCATTGCAATCTATTTATCAAGTAATGATTTACTAAGCTCTAACTAATCGCTATATGCAGCAATAGAGAAAAACTTTTAAATGCTTATATCTGAGAATCTTAAATTTTCCTTCCTTCTTTCTCCCTCCCTTCCTCCTTTCTTCTTTCCATCATTCCTCTCTCCCACCCTTCCCCTCTCCCTTCCTTCCTTTCATCCTTCCTCCCTCCCTTCCTTCCTCCCTTCCTCTCTTCTTTCCATCCTTCCTCCCTCTCTTCAATCCTCTCTTCCTCCCTTCTTTCCTTTCTCCTTTCCTTCATCCCTTTCTCCATTCCTTCCTTCCATCTTCCTCCCTTCCTTCCTTCTTTCCACTCTCCCTTCCTCCCTCTCGTCCTTCCTTCCTCCATCTGTTCAATCATTCCTTCCTTCAATCTTTCCTTCCTTCTTCCTTCCCTTCTTTCCTCAAGTGTTATAATTGTGTACTAGTCAGAATATATCCAAAAATATTCAATGAATTTTGTAGTATTCTTTTGTACATAGAAAATGATAAGTTTTCCATATTCAGAAAAATTAAGATGTAAATTTAAGATCTTCTGTAGGTAGAAACCATGCAGTCCATATCAGAGTCTTTCTCTCACACAAAACTTTCTCTCCCAAAATTACTAGAAAATGTTTTTTTTTTTTTTGGTTTTTGGGCCACACCCGGCGATGCTCAGGGGTTACTCCTGGCCATTCGCTCAGAAGTCGTTCCTGGCAGGCACGGGGGACCATACTAGAAAATGTTTTAATATTTGACCACAACACCATCTCTTTAAGTTTCTCAATCTCTTGTTCACTGTGATTGTATTGATTTCTTTCTGGGACATTTCCATAAAAACCTGGACAACCTGGCATTTGCTACAAAATCAGACACCCTGAAAAATGATTCTTAAAAATATATTATTTTCGGGTTGGAGAGATAGAATGAAGGTAAGGCATTTGTCTTGCCTTGCATACAGAAGGACAGTGGTTCGAATCCCGACATCTCATATGGTCCATCAATCCTGCCAGGAGCGATTTCTGAGCATAGAGCCAGGAGTAACCCCTGAGCACTGCCAGGTCTGACCCAAAAAACTCCAAACATATATTATATATATATATATATATATTATTTTCACTTTGTATATTTTTAATGCAATCACTGTGGACAAGCTCTAGGAGCAATATGAGGAGACAGAACTCCAAATCACCATGTCTTCTTCCTTGCATATTATCAGTGACTTACAAATTCAGCTTAAATGCATTTTTTTCCACTTTGGAAACAGATGTGAGCCATCTGTTTTTAATCAAAAATCCATATTAAATCACACCTTTAATTCTAGTGATAAGTAGGAAAACATACAAAATGTAATTTGACTTGTGTATATTCTTTCTTCATTATATTTCCCTCCATTTAAATATGGCAAAACCTTATTATGTTGAATGTTGATGATGTAATGGAGACATTTAGAATCTGTACATCTTAGAAATTCTAAAGAATGACAGGAGTATACCCTGAAACATTCGAGAATGTGCTAAGAAGATCATAAAGCAATTTGGTTCATTTAACCTTATATAACCATTGGAATTTCCCATAATTTAAGCAGGAATATAAATAAACAGACTTCTTAATTTATAAAATATTTATATGATGTTTGCATCTCAAACTAATAATATTCACATAAAAATTAAGAACAAGGTAATGCTTACATATTATATGGAAAAATTTTAATTTTTTTCACTTTTTCTAGACAAGTGTTTAAGTTTTAGGGAGAGAATTTACACTGAAATGGTGGAAAATCGTTTTGTCAATCAGGGAATGTATCTTCTATTTACTTATGTAGACTAGTCTATTTTAAAGACTTCTTTCCATTCTAATAAGACATAAGAAAAATTTCTTTTCCTGTTTATGAATTGTCAAGTTAGTACATTCTGAAATAATAAGTGCCAGGAAGTAGAAGAGAAGACAGGAGCAAGTAATTAGTGATGCCTGTCTAAAACATCCTTTTGATAACATGTAGTTTCTTTAAGGAAAACATTGTTGTCCCATTATTTCTGCTTCTTTTTTTCTGAGTGTTGAGAGATGTCGATGTTATACATCACAACCCTTATTATTGTCTCAGATAAGGTGACCTTTCTAAATTATGGCCTGGGATCTGTAAATTATGTATAATAAATAAAAACTTCAAGTGACTTTAAATTTTTGTTGACACTGATGTATTCCACCATGTTCAAACCTCTTAACAAAAAACATAAATTGATAGAGGTGGATGTTGAGAAGCAGAGCATTATAGACTACAACAGTTTTACATGTGTAGTTTGACAGCAGTGATCTTTACATGATCTTTATATGAACAGGTAATACACAAATACACACAAGAAATACCAATTGGATTGTATAACCTAATAAGTCAGGTAATACTGAGCAGTTTTTTTTTCTTTATAGGATAGAAAAGCAAAATAGAGAGTATTATGCATAGTAAATGACACAGTCAGAAACAAAGAGAAAGAAATCTATGCTAAGCTGAAAGAAAGTTCGGAAATATATTTGCACATTTATGTCCATTGTAGTCCTCAAAATAATAGTC
>PVKC010019390.1:0-19123 GCA_004027635.1 Crocidura indochinensis
AAAAAAAACATGATTTAAAGAAATGAGCCCAATACCTCGAAAATCAATACCTAAAAAAAGAAGATTGCTAAAAAGAATTTCAAATTCTAGGTAGAGGTGCTGAGGAACATTATCAAAGCACCGAGGTTCCGTTTTCAGAGAGTTTCCACTGTGACATGTTGAATCTTTAGCAATCCATCCCAGAGGAAAAGCCTTTCATTTACAACTGCTTCAAGACCAATGATTTACCTGGATGATTTGTGTTTCTTAACGGTACAACAGCAGCCCTGCCTGTAGAGACAGGAGGCAAGCTGGTATTTACCTTTGAAATCTTAAATAACTTAAGCAGCTGCATGAAAAATAACCCTGTGCTTGTCAGATTTGCCTTGGGACAGGCTATGACACTTTTTGTGGTTTTTAAAAAGATATTGCTTAGTCATCTAAGAGACTTGCACTTCCTAAACAGACTTCCTCTAGTCCTAGCACAATCACAGAGAACAGGACTTTTCTCTTTTCAGTGGTTGACCTGTCTGAGGCTGCCTGAGAGAGGCTGCAGTGATCCTTAAGGGATTCTTGATAGTGACTGGACACAGGGTATACATATATATATATATATATATATATATAGTATTAGTATATATAGTATATATATATATATCTCCTTTCTTGATTCATCCTTTTACTTTTGGAAGGTTTGTGTTTGTGCTGATTCTATTACTTATAGTCTGAAAGATTCAGAATACATGAAAATTAGTTTGCCATTTTTGATTTCTAATCTTAAAAGGCATGATGCCCATGGGCACAGAGGACCTACTGCATCCCTAATCCCAGTGGTCCTAGCACTCCCCATCCCCCAGTCTGGCTGCCACCACCCAGTAGATCCTGGGCTGTTCAGTGTGTTCTGAGGGCATCTGGGAGCTGAAACAGATGTCTTCCCAGAAGTGTTGCTTCCTAGTTGGAGGAAGAATCAGGGAACAGCGTGGGTTGTTGAACTTGTATGTTTGGAGATGGAAGAAGCTTGAGAAGCTAATGCCAAATCATTTATTTCCTTAGGCACCCCTCTACCGTGGGCTGGCTCAGCTTTGAAGCCTCATCTTGCAAATCAAGTTTCAACCGCAACCACCCCTCCTGTTAAAAACTTGCTCTGGGATTTTCATTTTCATTCTCTCTGAAGCTTTTGGTTATACTTTGCAACATTGTTAAATCAGAACTAATGTGTGTGGGTTGGAAAGAACATTACTATATATGCTTTTGTATATATATACATGTATATGTATATATATGCAGATGTCTATATATCTGCATAGCCACATAGGCACACACATATATACAGACATGGATCTATGCATATTTTATTTGGATTACATTATGCATATTATGGAGAGACACAGGGAACTCTGTATATATAAATTGTACATTGCTTATATAAACTCAAACTCTTTTCTACAGTCCTTTGGAACCTCCAGTCATTTTTTTGCTCTTTCTACACCTATTTTTTCCATCAGCGTCACTGAGGTATTTTCCAGTAGTTTTAACGGGAATTCTGTGACTCTTCCACTTAACAGAATGAGTGACATAGAACCTGGCTAGGGTTGGCTCTTAGGTTGATGGGACAAGAGACACTATCACCTGCCAGAAGCTTCCTTGCTGGAGACACACAACATAGCAATATCTAAGGAACTTTCAGAAGTATGGATTGGCTGCCCACCAGGCTAGGCATGGTGGTTCTTGCTTGGCCTGGGCTCAGGTTTTGAGGAAAATTGTGTCTCCATTTTAGTTTACTGAGTCAAGTCTGTTTTGGTTGCTCAAAATCACACACAAAAAATCAGTGGCAAAGATGATGGCCCAAATTATTCCATAGACCCAGGGGCATCCCACCCATGGGGGAGTCCCTAGAAGATTTTCTTTTCAGAGTTGTCAATACTATTGACAATTTCTCCCTTACAGCTCAGGTGTCGTCTCCCTGGCAACACAAGCTGTCATAGTTCTCATTCCATGTTCTCTACTTCTGAATCTCTATTTCTCTGACACTATCTGTGTCTATCTTTCTTTCTCTCTCTAAACTTGAGGGTATTGGTTTGATCTGTGTCAATAATTCAAAGAGACATGTTGATTTTTCAGTCTCATTAGCATTTAACTTGAGTTAGATCAGAGTGGCAACTCCAAGCTTCTTATACATGGAACTAGAAGTTCTAGAAGTTCTTTCTTATTTTTACCCAAGTATTGACCGCTTTTATTCACGGTGCAGGCTAAAGAGAGACAGGTTTAAGTACCTTCATCCTGCCAAGGAAAACAAAGCTGCCAAGTTGACAAGAAAGGTGAAGGAGGTGGTGTAAATTAACTAAAGGAAACAGTTTTCTTACCTATGTATTGAAAAATTCAAATGCACAAGTAGCCAAGAGTAGTTGCTTGAATTTTTTCAGAATGTGAAGTGTAGAGTGCTTCAAGAAGACAGAAGTAGGTCATAATAAAGCTAAGCAAAACAATATTTTATTTTCCCGTCAAATAGTATTTTTTCTCTCTGTGGCTGAAGAGTTAGGAGTTGGGTAATTCTGCTTGATAATGAATGTTTTCCCTACAGCTGGCTACATCCTTACAGCATGTGTTGGCTTGAATTCTCTGGTGATGTAAGAGCTGGGGAAAGGCCATGAGCTCTGTAAGTTGAAGATCACAGATGTTCCCTCTTGTCCCCGCTGATTTTTTCAGATGTGAATTTCAGTGTTCCAGGAGACTTGGTAGGAAGTTCTGGGAAATAATTCTGGGATAAAAGAAAATTTAAACAATGCCTGTTGCAAACACAAGGCCACTGTAAATAAACAAAGCCTCCAGTTTACTTCCCTTTCAGTCACAAGTTCTTCTTTTGGAACTTGTTTTTTTCTAAAAAGAATTCTTATCTGTAGTGACTTTGGCAGGCTGAATTTATTTTCCTTCTTCATCTCATTTTCTTCAGTCTTCTAGTCCTCTTATCATTCTCTTAGGATAAACATTTCTTTCTGAAGTTGCTTGAAGAATAGATATGAAACCTTCCTTGACCATTCTTGGGGCAAAAATGGACCAATAATGGAGTAGTGTAACAGAAAAGTGATTCTTTAAGCCCCTTGAAGAATAAATTATCAGTCTTTTCAAAGGTCTTTCAGATAACACCCAGATAATACTATATGTGTGTACTTCATGGCATATATACTTCATGGCATTATACTTCATGGCATAAATAGAAACCGGTATCCATCTAGAGAGAAAAAACTTTTCAAACTATTCTACCAAACATAGCAACCCATCTCCATTGACTTCCCATTGTGAAAATAAAGCACTGTTCCTTCACATTTTGTCCCAGGATCACTTAAAATGGTATCACCTGGATTTCATTAGAAAACTGTTTTGCCTATTGACCCAGAAGTCAGGATTCGGATGGTATAGGGATCTGAATTTGAAAGAGCACACTTGCTGATTTTCCTGAATACTATTTTTAATGACAACCATCTCAACATCTGGATTATACTTCCTCAAATATCTGTATCCTCTTTTCCATAAGAGAGAGGTATGATTATAAATTTACTGAGATCTAGGACCATGAATCTTTAACAGTTATTATTTGGGCCAGTTACATAACTATTTTGCTTGGTTTTCCTTCACTATAAAATGAGAATGAGACTAACTCCTTCCCAGATATTATTGAAAATATTAAATAAATGTATGTATTTAATAAATAAATAAAAATATGTCATTTTTGTCTGACCTATAAGGCTTTTTTTGCTTATTCCTGAATCCTATCAACATTAAACATGCTTCTATCATTAAATGGTCCTTAATAGAGCCTTTATCTGTCTTTATCTGTTTCGGTAGTAGTTTCATTCCTTCATTATTTCCTCCAAAAGAACATGCTCTTTTTCCTCCAATGTGCTTTATAGATAAATGCTCTTCTGGACATTATCCATTAATATAATAATTTTCTAGTCACTTTTCACTTTCAAACCACCAGTCCCTATTCTAGGAAATCCTCAGATTGAATACACATCCTTGTTATTTGCTTTAAAAACCCCTCATGACATTTATCACAGTTGTAATTTGACTTTTATTTGTACCATTTGATGAATGCCTATCTCTTTCACTTGAGGGAAAGCTCTAAAATGGTTAGAAACCTGATGATTTTTCTCTTTAATTGTTTTCTAAAGACACATCACTGAGACTGACACATTGACATATCTTCTTGTGTCTTTGTCAAATAAATGAATTGATCAAGAAATATTCACATACCTGAAAATAATTATGAGTGAACGAAGGCTCAGGTTACTAGGAGTATTACATAGTTGCTTCAAGAGTCCAGCTTTGAAGTAAGACATAAATTAAGACCTGTCTTCACTGTGTCATACAATCTTGGGCATTATGCTTCATTTTTCATGGAGTAAACTTTTTTCATCTCTAGCATTGTCATGCTACTCAAGGGACGTATAATATCTAGCAAAGTTATTATGCGGGGTATCCAAGAGATAACTCATTCTAAGTCTTTTACACTTACGTAGACCAAAACAAATGCCCAGTGAACATTTATTCTGATGCTGATGACAATGACCTATCCTGCTAACAAAACTCCCTAGGGATACTGGATTTCTATGTGACTAATTTCAAAATCGAAATCTCTGATGCATTGACTATTTCTCATCCTATCTTTGCTCACAACAGAAAGTGCAGTGGCTGGGATTTGCCAATCCATACTGGTGTATTGGCTCCTTCCCATTGCAATTCTCTTAACTGTTTGCCACAGTTCCATGCTACTTGGCCTTCTGGGTCTGTTGTTTCTGTTTCTAACACTTTAGTATGCTTCTCTATGTCCTTATATCTAGAGAAACCACTTTTCCCAGAACTATTCTGCTATGTTCAGAGATGTCCCACCTCTTTCTTTTCCTGGTAACACCGGAATTTCTCATTCCTCTACTACATTTGGCAGAATGAGAAAAGAGATTGAACCAAACCCCTCCAGGAGATGTGTGTGGTCTGTGTGCTGTTGCAGAGTTGTTGATGTCATTTTGTAAGCCCTTCTTTCCAGACTTATATGTCAGGGGGCTACACAACCATATCTCTCAAAAATTGTAGATGGTGTTCCACTCACTCTACTTTAGTGACTTGAGAGACTCTAGAGAAAGAAAGCAAGGAGTAGTCAATCCCAGAAAACTTGGAATTACAATTGTGTACAAAGGCCAAATGCCCTTAAAGCCCTGGGACATGTTTTATTTTCTTAAATTCCTTTCTTCACCATAGTATTTTTTTTTCTCTAGGCCATTTTTAACTTAACAGAAAAAGTCCCCTTCTTCTTAAAAAATTAACCTGGATGGGAAGATGAGAGTTAAAATGTTGACATTAATGTCAGGAAATGCACACTGGTGAAGGTTGTTGCAATTATATGACTATAACTCAATCATGAGCAAATTTATCTGTGAATAAAAACTGCAGTATGAACAACTTTAACCATAGTGTTTAAATAAAAAGAAAACCTCAAAATAATAAAAAACAGCCTTGTCAAGGTTCAAGGGCATTTACAGATCACTCAAGGTTATTGAGAGATGATTTATGATCTTTTCGATTATGAGATGCCTCACTTTGTATAATTTTTTGGTGATAATTTACTGGTCTTGACACAAAGAAACATTTCCCCCTTTCTCTAGAGCTTGATCAGTAACAATATTCTTAGTCATTCATTTGCCAAATTGTTTTTCTGTGAGTTTACTTTTTGCATTTATTCGGAATAAATACAACAGTTAGATTATTTGGTCTTTTGCTTTCCTGAATTAAGATCATACCTTGATGGAATTTATCAAGGATGATAATCTTTTTCCTGATCTCTCATTAGTGATAAATAGAATGGGAAGCTGTTAAATGATTAATGATTGAACTAAACTTGGTTCATCTTTTTCAAAGGTAAAATGCATACTTTTTTTTTTCATGATGCTTTCCTGATTTTTCTTTCAAGGACAAAAGATTTGTAGTCTGAGCAGCTGGATCACTTCCTGCCACTATTCTGTCCTTGGAGACATTTGGCCCATTAAAGGGAGCCCACGGATTCCATTTCAACAGATGTATCTCACATTTATTCAGGATATAAGTGATAGCATGGCTCATTGTTCTGCTAATACAATTACAGTCATTGTTGTTTAAGGCTCCTATCTTGATTTTGTATAGACAAAAATTTATCTTTCTACTTTGTTGCAAGGAAAGTCTAAAAGGGTAATATATGTGTAATAATGCCAGAGAAATGGCAATGGGCAATGTTGGGAATAATAATGCAGTTTGTAAAATGATGCTTAGACTAAGGTGAATGAGCATAGAAGGCAAATTTTTTTGAAATTTGCTAAAGTCATATGCCCTTCAGTTTCTAGCATTGGAAAATCTATCAAAAGATGGTCTTGTTTTGGTTTGCTGGTAGGGAACCTGAAATAAAAGAAAAAGAAATTTTACTCACCTTCTTTTCATGTTTTGTAAAATTTCTGTGAGTACAAGATTCTGGTAAACGTAGCATTTGCGACTTTGGCTCAAGGCATACATACATAAATGAAAATTCCATAAAGAAAATGTTTGAAAGAACATTATTATAATGTTGTTCCTGCCTCTCTTGCAAACATTTCTGCACCCTGCTTTTTCACTTTACTTTCTGTAGAATTTTAAAAAGAAGGAAAGAGTGAATTGACTGGAATGAGGAAACTGCTTATGCTTCTTCAAACTCCTTTCCCACGCTTAAAAGGTGCCCTCCAAAAGACAATACCTACCTGTGTAGGAGTTTTGTCACTGAGAGAATATCAGTAGGAGTATTGTCACTAGAAAAATATCCCTGTAATCTTGTCAAATCTGAATTTAGAGTAAGAAGATATGGCTTTAGTTCTAGCTCAGTTACTTAGCACCGTATGACCCAGCAGAACTTATCCTAATCTTGTGTGAAGGACAGTTTCCATGATATGAGCTATAACACATTCACCTCATATTAACAAGGGATTCTGAAAAGTGATCCAAGGTTTCTACTTACAACACAATAAAGTTCACTCCAATTCTTCTGTTAGACTGTAATGCCTGATCTGTAACTAAATGCATGGATATAAAGAACTATTTGGAAGCAAGACCTTATTTACAGAGCAAAAGAGGAAAGGAAGCTATTCGTTCATAATAAAGTTTATTCTTAGATTTCTGGTATGTTAGAAATGTCAAACCCGAGAATAACCCCCCTTCCATTCTTTTCCCTTCTCTCCCTTCGATCTTTTTTCACTTCCTCTCTCTAAAAGTATATTTAAATAAGTGTAAATAAATATATATATACATATATATATTTATATATAGTTAAGAGGGGAAAGAGACCAGGGAAAACCTTCAGTGATACTGGGCCCTGGTAATGCATGTCTGACTCCTAACTCTTCAGTGCTTTGGCCTCGTGCTTCTTGGTGGTCAACATAGCCATATGCCAGTGGGCATGGAGATCTTGAGATTAAATTTAGGGCTTTCTGTATGCAAGTTATGTGTTTCATTACCTTAAATTATCTTCCTTCCCTAAAGTCTGTTCTTTCAACTCTACAAAAATTACAGGATTAGGTTTTGTTTATGTTCATAGTGATTTTGCTTGGGTTTAGCCATGGTCAGAAAATATGCACATGTCTTAGGTGAAAATGTTGGAGGAAGTAAGAGGATTTTTACTTGAGCAAACTGTTAAGGTTTTGTGCTTGAGGCTGTGATGTATAACACTTTGGAGCCAGAGAGAGCCACGCTCAAATTCCAATTCAAGGAGTTAGCAGTTATATAAATTCAGGGCAAATGTTTTTATCTGTTCTTTTCTATAACATGTAGTAAAACATAATTATTTTAGAACATTGAAAAGTTTAAAAGTATAACTCATTGAAAATATTTAATATTATATTTGGCATATTAAGTACTTCTGGGGGAAATATTTAGTGGTTTTTTTCTTCCATGTTTTCTCACCTATTTAAAGATTCATACTCTTCTGACTTTATTGATGCCAACTCTAAATTTAGTTTCCATCCTCTTTCATGAGGCATTTTTTCTGTTGGCTCCATGATCTGCTTCAGTAATTTACTGAGGAGTCCTCACTTCATGCTGATTTTGTCTGCTAAAGCTCCGAGAGGAAAGGTGAATTTCTATTTCTGGTGAATTTCTAATTGATGACATCAAATTTTCCTTAGAATTGCATTGGTTGGGAATTTTTTCCAATGACATCATGTTGGTATGCTTGTAAGTCTATTTTCTGAGTGACAGGTAATTTAGAATTTTTATGAAAGTAAATAAGGAATGAATTATGAATTATTTGATCATGAAGTCAGTTTTGAAAAAAAAAATAAAATAAAGCATTAAACTTTGGTGATTCTTTTTTCTCCCTTCAGTTTGATGGTCAGATGACTATAGTTTCTGGGAAGGGTAGGCAAATTACAGCCCAATTGATGCTTTTAAAATACAGTTTTATTTGCAGCCAATCACTCTCTTTCTTGTCTGTACTCTGCTATGGTTGCTTATGGTTCAAAGGCAGAATGTACTTGTAATAGAAAAGTGTGCATGCCAAATAAAGCCAAAATTGTGTACTTTCTGGATCTGTGAATGTGGTTCAAACACATTGCCTTGCATGTGTGAGACCCTAAATTTGATTTCTATAACCACGTGGTCCCCAGAGCAATTCTAGAAATCGTTGGGACACTAGAGTCTGATGTGGCCAAAAACTTCTTCCACATAAAGGTATTTACTATCTAACTCTTGGCTGAAAAGTTGACTAATTTCTGTAGTGAAGACCTTGAAAGCTATCTAAATGTGGGTCTGTGTTTGGGATCTCTTGAGATGGACCTCGAGCACAGAGTTGTGTGGTTTCTAGAATAGTTCCTTGAAAGTATTAGAATGAAAAACAATGTTCCGGGGCCAGGCGGTGGCGCTGGAGATAAGGTGCCTGCGCTAACCTAGGATGGACCTCGGTTCAATCCCCAGGTTCCCCATATGGTCCCGTGCCTGCCAGGAGCGACTTCTGAGCGAATAGCCAGGAGTAACCCCTGAGCGTCACCGGGTGTGGCCAAAAAAAACAAAGACAAAAAAAAAAAACCAAAAAAAAAAAAAACCAAAAAAACAATGTTCCATTCTTAGTATAACAGATTTTTTTTCTATCTCTGCTTACTTCTTTGCACTGAGCAACTAAAAATCATAAATATAGGATGAATAATGAAAATGGACCCTCAATCTATTCGGAAGGAAAGGGAAATGAAAACTATACAAGTATAGGTGACTGAACTCAGCCAGAGTTTCATGCCCACGTGCTCCTCAGCTCATAGTGTGAGGTTATTCGGAAGTGTTTCTCATGAATGAAAGGCCATTTTCAGTTTGCCCTGCTAGTAAAACGTCACCACAAAACCCTCTTGCCCTTTATCCAAACATCTCATTTTCCCAAGGATTAGTATGACTCTGCCCAGTTCCTTTCACAGTGTTGTGACAAAGAAATAAAAATAACTCTTCCAGTTGAACAGTTATATAAACTGGTGTAATTTAGTTAGGTCAGTGCATTTAAAGTGTCATATGTTTTAGCCTCACCGAATGACTTTATTTATCCAGAAGAAGCTACAGTTTCTATTGTTTGGGTCTTTTGAAGCTAACTCTTGGCAATCAGAATTGTTTGTGGGACTCTCTGTTTATTTTGTTGAACCCTAGACCCTCTCCCAAGCCAGGATTATGAAGAAAAAGTACCTGGCCACAGCCAGTCTAGACCACCCACTCATTTCACACAGTTCATTAAATGGTTATCATATGATGCCATGTTACTGTTCCTGTTGACCTTGCCCTGAACGGCTGTGTGTGTCAAATTACTAATTATCCAGACTGCTATGCTATGTAAATGCCATTTAATTTTCACCTCCACTTTTGGAAGCCAGAGAGCTCAGAGCAAGCCACTGTAATAACCTCAGAGCTAGCTATTTCTTGTAGTATACTGGGTGAATTTTTATTACACTAAAAATGTCTTTAAGTATATATGTGTGTGTATATATATATACACTTAACTATATATATTCTTAAGTACATATTAAGTATATGTAATATATATACATACACAACAATTACTAATAAGGGAAGAAAGAAAGGGGGAAGGGAAAGAGGAAGGGAGGAAGAGAGAAGAAGGAAGTAATAAAGGAAGGGAGAGAGGAAGGGAGGAAAGAAGGATGGAAGGAAGAAGAATGGAAGAAAATTTCATACATTCATTGAATCTTATTCTCTGTTTCATTCCTGTTATCTGTACCATATAGAAATAACAAGTCACCACCTGGATTTTCCTCATCTGATATGAAGCAGGGATGTCTCAAAGGATTAAGCTTTGCTTATTTGGCATGGAAATTCTGTTTCACCTCCTGTGATTAGGAAACGAAGGGAGTGGTTTCCCCAAACTAGACCCCAAAGACTAGCTCAGACAGACATAGGAATTTCTGTGTAAACCCTCTAGACTGCAAGCCATACTTTTCTGTATGTTCTGTAATATTGTTGCTAGAAAGATTTTGAAATATTTTCATTTAAAGTGACTCAGTAACCTGGGTTTACAAGGCACTTGAATACAATTTGAGAAGGATAACTGTAGAATGCAACCGCTCAGGTAGAAGTAAGTGATAATGGTAGGGTAGAAAATAATTAGGCTTACTATCAGTAGTTTGTCTAAAGATTAGAATAGTTTTTGTTTGTTTTAAGCCACATCCAGTGGTGCTCAGAGTTTATACCTGGCTCTATGCTCAGCAATAACTTTAGGCTTGTCTGACTTGGCAGACCATAGGTAGTTGATAAGAGGTTTTGAGGAAATTGCACCTAGGTTGATTGTGTGCAAGGCAAACCTTTTACCAGCTCAACTATCCCTCTTACACTAAAACTTAAGATTCTTTTCCTATGTCAAAAATATCTCATCATAATAAAATAATAATAATAATAATGATAATAATAGTAAAATAATAATGACCTCCTCACATATGGCTAAATTAAAAGGACTTTGATTTCAAAAAAAAAACCCAAGCTTAAGTTGTTCTTTTATCAATCTATACTAAATCCAGGCAAAGATCTTGACCTGAAAAATGCTCTCTGTTTTGTATTCATTAAAATAGAACACTATTAGTCATTTCAGTTGCCTTTTATTTAACTAACATATATTTACCAAAACAAAGGAAAAAAAGGTACTTGTTTTTTGAATGTTATAAATAGTATTCCTTCATGTCTTCTTATAGCATTTAGTAAGTACATATCACATAACGAGTACTGTGTTAGGTACTAGAAAGAAAATAGTGAGAAGAATTAGATCCACTTCATGATGCTGTAGTCTCCCCTGAGACATGATAAGTTAAAGTAGAATAGAAGTAAATTCAGTCTATCAAATAACATACATAGTGATTTTACTGAGAATTATTTAGTGAAATCATTAATTCTGCTTTAAGACTGCAGCTTCTTTCTTTTATTTTATTCTGCATTGTTTTTGCATGTTGAGTTTTTGAGTTGAGAAAATAATTCTGACCTTTGAAGAACATTTATAAAATTATAATTTTTGTCAATACTATTTTTATAATTAGTTTTTATTTGAAAATGTCCTATTATGGTTCAAGTCTTGCTTTCTTCACGTCTACTTTTCTGGTCTCTATATTTCACTATACTTCCTCTCTTACTAAATACTCTAGTCAAATTCAGCAGCTTCAATTCAATTAAATAAAGTGCATCTTTCTGCATCTCTCTGCCTTTGCTCAACATGTTTCTTTTGTCCAGCTGCCTTTCATCCAACTTCTCCATCTATTTATTCATATTCATGTTCCTAGCACTAGCTTTGATGTTTCCTTTTCTATGTACATTTCTCTATAGAAAAGAGTAAACGTCTCTCATTTAAATAATACTAGGGTTTTTGTTTTTACTTCTCTTTAGACTTTAACTTAGAATTCAGGGCAGACTTGATTATTCGTATATAATTCTCTTTTTTTAATATTAAAGTACAGAGAGAAGAAACAATAGACTATGTTGATTATATCAATATTCCATAAAGGCACAATTATTTCTTGATAACTTTCTGTGTATTGGGTATTTGCAAATCCTTATTATCTATGTTTGTAGTAGACTTAAATGCATGAACACTTATTTGTAAAATCAATTATTTTTACAGTGTCTTTCAAGACTGATTCACTTGTTTAATGGTGTACCAGAGGTCATGAGATGCAAATCTATTTTCTGTGTTTTTATGCTCTTATAGTATTTATTTTATTTTATTTTTACAGTATTTATTTTAGAAGGTTTCTAACTCCACACATACTTTTATCCTGATGACTTTGTCATCTTATCACAGGTTCACCAGAGAGAAGAAATATACAACTCTTCAAACTAACAGCAACACTTGTATGTAGATTCAAGGATGCAGTTTCTGCTATTACTCAGTCTTCCAGGATGTTTTCTGCAACTTCGCATAAAAATAGCAAAGTAGGAAACATATAGATTACTTTGTGGTTAGATATGTCACTGGAATCCAGAAAGAAAACTTCGAGGAGTGTCAATATCATGTATGAAATAAGAATAGTAATACACTCTTTTTTTTTTAACTTTTTTTGGGGGGTGGGTCACACCCAGTGACACTCAGGGGTTACTCCTGGCTATGCCCTCAGAAATCATTCCTGGCTTGGGGAACCATATGGAACACTGGGAGATCGAACCATGGTCCATCCTAGGTCAGCTGCATGCAAGGCAAACACCTACCACTGCGTCACTGCTCTAGCCCCATATACTCTTAAGGGAAGATAAAATATAGAACAGGATTCATTAATTATGATCTGCGAGCCAGATAGCCTTCTGATTTTTGATAAATAAATTCTTATCTGGGTATAAGTCTATCCATGAATTATCTTTGTATGCTTTTAGAACTATGTATCTACAATTAAAACAACTTGAGTTGAGGATATAGACTCTTTAATTTAGGCTTTTAAAGCCTGAAGTATCTCTCATCTAGCCTTCCAATGACAAAGTTTGCTGCCCTCTGGATAAGACAATGATTATGCACTTTAAAATTACAAAAAATTTTACACTTTAAAGTTACACAAAAATTAATTACCATAATCTTTCTCATTAGACATAATCTTATGGTACAAGCAAAAAGAAGAGGAAAGAGAAAAATGGACAGGAAAGACAGTGGGTGATTAATTGTTTCTTTCCATTGAATGGAAACACAACTGAAATTGAATGTGAAACCGTGACTGGAATCTAATAGAGATGAAGGAGTAACATTTATTTTCCTTTTCTAATTAACACAGTTACTGTACCCTCAAACTTTTTTCATCCTGCAAAGAAATGAGTATCCAAAGCGAAAAATTCATTCTGGATCATGTTATCATTGGCATGGAGCATGAAAATATTCCTTCAGAGAGCAGCACTCCCATTCCAAGGCAGTTCTGCTTGTGATGGTATTGATTTCAATTAGACCAAGTTATCTGAATCTCTGGGCTTCCTGTTGGCTGCACTCATTGCCCAGTGATGCAAATGGAAAGCCTGTTTCAAACCTACAATATCTGGTTACTTGCAACAAGGACCAGGCAGTTGAGGTATAAACAAAACCTGGGTGCCAGTCAAGCTAGAAGGAAATGATCTTCATTTGCCCTGCATGATGTCATCCATTTCAGGCCTAACAATTTTCTAACAATTATTGACCATGAGGTCAGGCAAATCTTATGTATTCATCTTATTTCTTATCAGGACAGGTAGTCAAGCATGTTCCAAAACATTTGACTTGGTTCAGTTCCTTGTGTACATATCCTTTCTCTTTTTTTCTTCTCCCAAGTATGTCAACATCTGTAGGAGGAGTTTATGTGTTTGCACAAACTGACGTAAGTCAGTGCTTTGAGGGCCATTCTCTCTGCTTGCCAGTTCATTAATAGCTTTTCCAATGATCAGATTCCTTAACTTCACATTGTGATTCAGTAATTTATCAGAAATGTTTAATAAAAGCGACGGACCTTTGTCATTTCCAAAGACACATGACACAGGAGGCCAAGTTGTCAGAATATGTTGTAATTTGTGATTGTGTAAACTCGAATCTTTTTAGCCTTCAATCTTGTGTCCTGTATCAGATCACCTCTCATGATACTGGAACTAGGTCCATTGTGGTACAGTGGACTCATTCTTTTCCAAATTGTCTTTCTTTTGGTACAAAGCTGGATAGTATTTTCTATATTTCTTTGCAGTTAGATAAACATACTATCTGAGTAGTGCTCAGTGAATGTGGTGGTAATGATAGAGACCTTTTCTGGAACTGGACCATTAAACCCTTCAAAATTGTAGCTTCTAATCTATTTCCCTACCTAAATGGAAAGAAAGGATTCTAAGGACTTCCACCAAAGGACTCCCAGGAAGGCAGAGTGTAAAAGCTGAAGGAACCACAGTTCCTGAATAGGCTTGGGGAGCAGTACTCCCAGCCCTATATCTTACCATGTGGACTATATTGTGTATATTGTGTTGTGATTAGAACTTTTGTCCTACCCTTCCTAAGTAACCTGCACTAGATGTAATGAGAACAAGAAATAAACACTTATTGTATTAAGCTTTTGGATTGCGATAACAAGACTCATGTATAGAATAATATACAGGCTAGTATTATAAGCAATATACTATTTTTTATTCATAAATGTTAATAAAAACAAGTCATGATGTTTTAGATGAACTCATTTTATATAGTAGATGATGTTCTGCAAAAATTATTTGGAAAGGTTATTATTTAAAGTGATACTTGGATCTTCTCCTGTTTTTACGAAGTGTTTACATAGTTCTCAAAGTTTTTACATAGTTCTCCCATCCATATCATACCTGTGGTGCACAATCTTCAAAGTAAAGGTAACAATAAAAATACAATGTGTTTATTCCAAGCAGAATTTTTCCTACAAAGACATATTCATTATTCTATATGAATCAATTAATCTCTATATAAGATATCAAACTTAATTATTGCATATTAGGTTGAAAATGAAAATTTTTGTTTATTGAGAGCTAGTTATTTTGAATTGAAAAGGGAGGGAGTATGACATGAAAAAAATAACGTGCAAGGAGATTGTTTTGAAAACAAGAAAGTGAGGTATTGCTGAGTAGAAGGTCAACATATTTTCTGCTCCTCCATCCAGGAATGTCTTTCTTCACAAGTAAAACATGAGTGACATGTGAAAATTATAAGCAGAAACCTTCATTAAACTTTGTAATTTCCCTGTGCTGTGAACTGGCATAACTCAGATGAGGTACATTTTTTGTTCTGATTACAGAATGAAGAAGATGTCACAAAGTATGGTCATAGACCAATGACAGACTGAAAAATCTACCAGAACCAAACTGTTATTGCTAACACTATGAATATTTGAGGGTCATTTTATCTGTCATTTTTCCAACGTGACTTATTCACAAAGGTCAGAGAGTTCAGTAAATGGATCTAAGATAACAAGACTAATAAGTTGTGAATCCGTGATTTGGGTCCAGGAAGTCTAATTCCAGAACCTGTATATATAACATTTCATGTGTAGGAGAAAGAATTTCATGGACTTTTTGTGTAGGATGGACTGGAACATAGAGAAGAGAGAGACAAGGAGTTCATTTAGGAGAACACTAAATATGATGTTATGGGAATCTCTTTAATGATGCTTATTTTAGGTGCTATAATTTATGGAGAGTAGATGCCATACAAATAACACTTGAAAAGATGAATGAATGAATTTTTCTGACTCCAGGTGCCAGTAAGTGCTGCTATCATCACCCTATTTTGGGGAGTTATTTTCTACACTGTAATTCTTTGCTTTGCCCACACATCATTGTGGCTGAATCTCTGAGTCACAGGCTTCCTGAGAATGGATCTCCCATCGTGCATTAGCCAATCCTATGGGAGTCAAACTGCCCACTTACTAAATCCTCCATCTACACAGAACTTTTTGTTATCTTTCCTCTTTCTTCTCTTTCAGCTCTATCAACTGGAATTTCATTTACTCTTCTAATTTTAATGATGTAGTGGAAAATGGGATTGCGGTTTTTGTTTCCTTGCCCTTTTCCTCACTCCTTCTTTTGCAGTCTATCCTAAAGTTGACCCACGGGGTTATTTAAAGATCAAGGAAATCTCTGCTTTGCTTTATCATTGCAATTCTTGTATGATAAAGTGCCTTGGAACTCAAGTACACATTCCTGAACTTCATGTCTGCTGCTGAAAGGCTCATGGTAGAGAAAGAGTCAAAACATGGGCTACACACACTTGCTCTGAGTAAGTCTGAGTGAACCAGTGCACTGCTGGTAGCTGGAAATGCATCTCAGGGGAAATGGAACAAAGGAAGAAAAATGGCAGAATAAGTAGAATAGGGTCAGGAAAAAGCAGAAACATTAAAAATTTCCATATTACACCAGTTTTTTTTAATATTAGAGAGACTGAAACCACAGATTGTGGATAAAATTGGTATGACATTCTTAAATGCAATTTCCAATCCCAAGTACTTTTGTGTAATATTTGACTTAGATGGAGTAATGAAGTTAAATTTTAGAATGGATAGTTTATAGCTTAATGTAAAATGAATACATTTTGATAGGTATTATATTTATCATACTGTGATCATCTTATTATACTGTGCAATACCTTGTATGTTGAATTGCAAAGAATATACAGGAAGGCTGAATGAAGTCAGTGAAATAACACATGGTCTGTTCTATAGATATTTATTGCTAACTCTTGCTTCAATTCTCAGAGATCAATCCTGACAACCTTAGGAGACAGCTGGGGTGTCAGAGATCGAACCTAGGTCAGCTTTGTACTATGAAAACAACTTAACCTCTGTACTCTATGGCCCAAAACACTAGATTTTAAGTCCTGTAAAATGATCGGACAGTTCTGGACTGAACTGGAATTTGTATAGACACTCAGACAGAGCAGAAGTGGGCCTCATATAATGGGAACGGTGTAGGAAGTATTATTGCATGAGTTGCATTTTGGAGATGAGAATCTTACATGAAGTAAATAAGTGCCTCTAACAAAAGATGAACTGTGCAGGACTGCTAGAACTTAAATGTGAAGCAGAGATGGAGTGCAGTAGTTGCGAAGAAAACAGGAATGTACTATCTTTATATTTCAAATAGGAATTTTAGGATCATAGTATCCAAGGGAAATTCAAGAACATTTCAGAAAAAAATACTTAAAGATTCATGATAAATTATCAGTCTGTTGGGAGCATATTTCATGCAATTCTGAAAATATACTATATCCTTATGTGTAAGTACTATGAGTCTTGTTCATTCAAACCTTTGCTAAGTTGTAGGTTTTTGTATTAGAAAATTTATGATGGGGCCCGGGAGATAGCATGGAGGTAAGGCATTTGCTTTCATGCAAAAGGCCATCGGTTTGAATCCTGGTGCCCCATATGGTCCCCCGTGCCTGCCAGGAGCAATTTCTGAGCATGGAGCCAGGAGTAACCCCTGAGCACTGCCGGGTGTGACCCAAAAATCAAAAAAAAAAAAAAGAAAATTTATGATACCTATCAAGATAGCATATGTTCAGTATTAAATGCAGGGCACAGATATAATAACTCATGAATTAAAAGGAGGGGAAATACTTATAGATTGAATCATGTACTTGGCTCTTCTCTTTCTTATTTTCTTTCCTTCCACCATTGTGCACAGATCTCTGAATGCCTAGAAATAGGATTTTAGTAAGAGTGTAAAGAGATAGCTTTTAAGCAATTGCACACCCTTTAATTATAATAATGAGAAATGTTTGTTGAAAATACTCCCCATAAAAATAAGGATATAAACAAGAGTAGGTGGGGTGATCTTTCTGGGAAATTTGCTTCATGAAAATCTGATATATGATGAAGTAGGTCCATGAAGAAGCAATAGGTATGACAGGTGGTGAGGACCTAGGGCAGACATGTGAGCCTCACCAAAAGATATAACCAAAGGTAATGAAAGTAAACCCCCAAGGGACAGTGGAGAAAATTCATCTGATCCCACCATGAGCACGTCAGTTGCTACAATTTTTCCTTCTATCATGAAAATTCACCCCTTCTTTTTACAGTGCCTTTTATATTAGTTATTTCTGTTAGACTTTTTAGCCTTATATATATTTTTATTAACCTTATGTTTTGCTTTTTTCCCTATCCTTTGTACAAATTTAGATAGAAAGTCATTAATCCAGATCCCATTTATTTGGAATTTAGATATGGTGTTGACTCAAAGCACAACTGCGTTTTGTTTCATTTTATCTTTTTATTCATTTTACATATCTTTTCATATGGATTGATTTCACATAGATTTTGTGAGGCTGCACTTGAGCTGCTTAAATAACTTTTGACTTTTTTAATGAGGCTATTTCCATGGTAATCCTTTTCATCCTCTATAGAAGTGTGGCCAGAGGAAGGTTTCTTGTTGGGTTATTTGGGCAAGGTAGAGCCTAAGGATTAGACCTCCTTTTATTACTCCTGCGTATAACTGTCCAGGCACATAATATCTTAAGACCAATGTTCCTCACTTTCTATATTTAACAGATGGGTTTCTAACACTTCCTTCAGTGCCAAGTAGCTAGAGAGCAGGAAACAAAAGATGATAGGTTCAGGGTGAATCATAAGGCTATTCTAAATCTGTAGGACTCTTCCCAGTTTCTCCCTTGCTCATACCCCAGAAACAACTTCCTTGGAGAAAAGTACAAAGCCAAAGTGACTGATTCAGTGTGAAGAAATGTCAAGAGGACACTCAGGACTGCTTAGGAATCCCATGAAGTTTCCTTTTCTCTATATGAGATGACTGTACCAGATCATCTCCTTTTCCTTTGGACCTCCTACACATCCACCTCCCACTGATGACCCAGCCTCAGACTTCATTGAAAAAAAAAAAGTAGCAGTAGAAGTCATTACTCAGCTGCTCACCACAAAAGCTGCCAACATGGTGTGTCTGTCTTCAAATTATCCCTCCTCCACAAAGAAGGAAGTTTGTCTTCTCATTTAGGAAGAGCTATATCGAGCCTAGTCTTCTACAAATTTTCTCTCCACACAGGGAGTTCTTTTTCCCTTCTCTACTTTCTAATAAACTTTTCTACCTTCTAAAAAAAAAAGAACTGTACCCCCATTTTCATACTGGGTACTATTATCATTTGGCTTATCAATATTTTGTTCCTTGAGATATT
>PVKC010019391.1:0-19090 GCA_004027635.1 Crocidura indochinensis
TTTTTTTTTTTTTGGGTCACACCCGGCAGTGCTCAGGGGTTACTCCTGGCTCCATGCTCAGAAATTGCTCCTGGCAGGCACGGGGGACCATATGGGGCACCGGGATTTGAACCGATGACCTTTTGCATGAAAGGCAAACACCTTACCTCCATGCTATTTCCCGGGCCCCCAGACCAGCATTCTTAACACAAACCTCTCCCTGTTGTGAAAGCACACCCAATTGTAAATGAATGATCCAATTAGGTGAAACTTGCTCTGTGTGTCCAGTGCTGCCAGGCTTTTTGCCACGCCAGGAGGAGAAGCCAGAAGGTTGTTGTGGAGACAGGAGGACCTGCATCCTGCACCACTTCCATCTCCTGATGAGAGGGGCTGGCAGGACTTCCCATCTCCTCCCAGGGGGATGTCCAGCCAATATCAACAAAGATGAAGGCTGGGCCAGGCGGGAGGAGGGGCCGGGACTTCCCAGGTCTCCTTCCACAAGCATTAGCTGCCCAGCAGCCACAGGTCAGCCCTCCTGCTGGACCTGGTGCTGAGGCCAGCCCACTGGGTCAGCAGACAGAAATCCTTGTGTAGAAACTGGTCCTAGTGCTCAGGGCTATACTAGGCAGAAAAAGAAAATACAAAGATGCTCTTTTCCACACTGCAGCTCTGCCCTCCCCTTACCTACCACCCCAGTGGCTGTGAAGCCAGGTCCACTCCCAGCCTCCTTCTCTTTGCTCCTGACTCCTCTACCTAAGGGTCTTAAGATAACACATGGGCCGCCCCTCCCCCTGCCTTTAAACATGCAGTTTCCTTCCTGCCATGGTCCCTCCTGGCCTATTCAAGCACAGGACCCCATTCTCAGTGTGGCAGACCCAAGGTAAGGACTTTAAGCTATTGCTGGCCTTTTCTCCCCAGGAGATGCTTGGAGCACATCCTTGTGGAGTTTCCATGCTAACTCCAACCCAGGATCACTGCTGGGACACACAGCAGAGGAAGAAGTTTTTGAAGGAAAGGTTGAACAAAAAAGAGAGAGCCAGGTCAACTAGAGTCAGATTTAGAACCCCAAACAACCAGGTGCATGCAAAAAGTAAAACATCAAGGATTGAGAAGTTTTTCCCAGACTTCTTAAACATGGCCTCTGGGGTGAGGAGGGACACAGTGGGGGCAGTTACATGTCTGCTTTGGGCCTATTCCTCCTGCACCCAAAGATTTAAAAATCAAGTCCAGGGCTAGAGAGATTAGTATAGTGGGCAAGGTACTTCCCTTGCATGCAGCTCATCTGGGTTCAATCCCTGGCACCGCACATGGTCCCAAGTTCACCTAAACTGATTCCTAAGTATAGAAGCAGGAGTGAACCCTGAGCATTGTTAGTTATGGCTCCCAAACCAAATAAAGAAATAAAAATCAAGTCTGTCTGCCATGTTAAGGAATGAGGGAGCATAAAGACTCACATACACAATCCTGCAGAGCCTCACCATGACCTCCGCTCCAAAGACACTCCTGGAAGATTCTTTGCTGACACCAAACCAGATGGTCAGGATAAACAGGAGCAAACCAGATCAGGCTATTCTGGTTTGGGCTGATGTTCCTTCCGGTCTCCATACACATAGATTCTGCCTCCATGTTCATACTTGGGTCCTCTAGCCCATTTGTCCCTAATCCCAAACAGGGGCCTCCAGTTTATACCTGGAGAATTCAACATGTTACATCAGAAACTTTGGCTGCAGTGGCCCAGGGACCAAGAATGAACTCGAAAGGCTATAGTGTCTGCTTTGCAGCCTAAGGTTTGAATGGGTTCCATCTAGCACCACCTGGTCTCCTGTGCCAGAGCAAGCCCTGAACACAGCAGAGGGCAGCGCTGAGCACTAAACAAACAGGCAGGAAACTGCACAAAACCTAACTGCAGCCTCTTCTTTGAAAGAGGGGGTAGACCGTTGGCCATGCTCCTATTCAAAGCCCATCCCTGCTGCGATCTCTGACTCAGAAGGCAATACAGCCAATGCCAACCAGGTCCTGTTCCTCCAGGTGTGGAGTCCTCAGGTTAGCCTTTCCACTCAGGAAAACCATGTGCTCTTCCAGATCAGAGAGAGCAGCTGAAATCACTCAGCTTTGGGGCTTCCAGGATCCACCTAATTCCCAGAGATGGAATGAACCCCCAAAGCACTAGTGGCCTTCCCTTGGTTTGCACCAGTCACACGGAGACCAGGTGGCCACACCAAGACAAATGTAAGGCAGCTTCTAGCACCAGGCTTTGAATCGAGCTATTGTATCCACCTGGGGAAGGAGCTCTGTGCCTTGTGCCCAAATAGAATCAAAACACCAGCCCTAAGGCTCTCAGTGCATTGTTCTGAAGATCAGAGGAGAAAGACCAGAGTCTGAGAAGACTGTCAACATGGGCAGAGTGTGCCCTCCCACCTAGGACTGCACAATCAGTTTGCTTTTGGGTCATCAGAGTAGTACCCCGTACCCTGATCAATAAAGTTGATGTCCTCAAAGGTGGAAAATTCACAGATACTCAGGGAGAATGCCCAGTGCTGAGAAGACAAAGAGGGGCCAGGGACACCAGGCAGCACGTCTGTAATGGTGCTCATCCTCCAAAACCACAAGCTGCCAGAGTGGGCCCTGTCTTGAGCATCATGGGAGAAGGGTACTGACTCTACCTCGGCTCCTTACTGCCACCCTCAAAAATAGGCAACAGTGCTCTCTGATGCTGCTGGCGCCTGCTTCGTGGGGCTGTTGGAAGGCAGCTGAGCAGTGTCAGGACCAGAAGAATTTTCTCAAGGTGTTGTTTTGCTGTTATATTAAGGGGTTTTATTTTACCACATCGAGCAAAGAGCCCAGCTAGGCTACTCCTACATCTGTGTTCAGGGATCACTCCTGGTGATGCACAGGTGTTGTGTGAGGCTGGGCATCTCACTTTCGACTAAACATCAGCTGTTACTAAGCTAGTTGTTTCATCTGAAGCACATCTGTGTCACATTTCAACGCTATTCTTTGCTCATTGGCTGTTCATTGAGTAACAAGTACAAACAAGAGGTAGGATGAAGCAGCAAATAAGTGCAGGAGAGCCAAACCAGGAGAGTGTACAGAAGGCGGCTATGTGACTCAGCAGGAGGCACTTGTCTGCAGATGGGCCACAGCCACATGAGGCTTCATCAACACAGTGAGGGTGAGAGGGCAAGCACATGCAGACGGCCACCTCCCTCCCGAGTGTCTGGCACCAAATGTAGGTGCCATCGACCACCACCCATCGACCTCCACACAGTCCTCAGGGGAGATATACTCAAGACACTCACTTTCCATTAAGTGACTCAGCCTCAGTTCAAGGGTCAGGGAAGTGGAAGACTCTGTGTCAATCCCATGGAGCCACCCAAGGAATCTGGGACACACATGGTTGTCAGAGGGCAGGGCAGGCTTTCTCAAGGCCAGAAACTGGTGTTTTGCCTTCAGAGCCCCTAGCAAACCAATGAGTAGCTAAACCAATGTAATAGGCACTTGGGGAGCAAGTTGTAGCTGGTCAATGACACTGAAAATCACAAACAGGTATTAATTCCCAGCACATGGCACCCCGACCTTGGTGGGGGCAGCTGAAGCACGCTAGGACAGAGGTTCTTTTCTCTGCACCCATCTGAAAGTTCTGGGGAAAAACATCTGTAGTGGCATTATTCCAGCCTATACTTACAGCACAGAACTTCCCAGGCTCCGGTTTCAGCCCTATCCATAGCTGCCTCTGCCAGCTCCCAGAAAGACACGAGTCCTGCTGCTAAGTCCACTGTACAGAGCAGGAAGTTGAGGCCTAGAGTGCTAAGGGCATCTGCAACTCTCACAGTGAGGAGCTGGACTCAAACCCAGACCCTCTGACCTATACTTCATGTGACCATCCATCCAGCTAGAGGTCACCGAGGGCACAGTCTGGGGGAGCATTGAGCCAAGAGCTTCCAGACCAGGCTACCCCTACTCCACTGCCTTTTAGGACCCTCTCTGGAGCATTTCTCCCTCCTGTCCATTTCTGATATTCTGGAATGAGCTAAAAATATGACATAAAACCTATAAAAATAACGATATTCTCGTGCTCTTCTACTCTGGCAGAAAAAACTTCCCTATTAGGACAAATCAAGGGATATGCAGTTCTAGCCAAGAGTGAAGAGATGATGGAAAAAGCGAGAAAGGAATATGGCAGGGGGAAGCAGGAAGGGGGCTTAGTGATTTATGCCTGAGCTTGGAAATAGGGGGCAGGGGGTGTGGATGAAGGAGAAAGAGGACAGATGAGGAAGAAGAGAGCAAGGGGTAGAAGGAGAGGAAAGAAGGAGGGAGGGAGGAAGGAAGGGAGAAAAAGAAGTGGGAAGGGAGAGAGGAAGAGTGAGTCAAGGGGAGGGTGGGGAGATGGGCTGAGGAGTGACCCCAGCAGAGCACACAGCATGTTGGGTAACAAGGGAACAGTGCAGGAGGGGACTGCACAGAATATGGGGTACAGGGTGGCACCTTCACAAAGACCCTTGCCCGTATACTGAATCAGAGCAGTGAAGACCAAGTAACATGGCCACAGAAGCATGACCATGGGGGGGGGGGGAGGTTCGCAGGCATGCACAAAGGCCGTATCTCTGGGAAATGCCCCAATTCATGGGCATTTATAGGTCTCTTGGCTTCATCTCTCAAATGCTGCTTCTTCATTTCTGCAGGGCTGATGTATTCACACGGAGGTCCGATTTCAGTGTGGCTGGCAGTAATGAGGTTGAACCTCCAGGGGCGAAGGTGAGGGCATGGAGTGCAAGGGGTGAGGGCTCAGGAACATGCTTACACCTGGACACTTTCCCATCTTCTCGCTTTCCTGGGGTCAGACAAACCTATTTGTTACTGGAATAATCAACTACTTCTGGAATTATCCGCATAATGGAAAAAGCAGAGAATTATGCAGGATTTTCAGGGGTCCCTTGGAAGCATCACTCCATACATGGGACTACTGCATATTTTTCTTTCTTTTTTTGTTTGTTTGTTTTTGATTCGTACCCAGCTCTGCTCGGGGCTTATTTCTGGCTCTACACTCAGGAATTTAATTATTCCTGGCAGAGCTCAGGGAACCATATGGGATACCAGAGCTCAAACCACTCTACCCGCTGTACTATTGCTCCAGCCCTAGAATATCATGATTTAATGATATTCTAATATCATGCTATAATGATTTAGTAGTGTGCGCATGTGCACTGTATCTAGGGACAAAGTCCGTGCATACACGCACATGCATTACCTGCATATGCATGTGTACAGTGCACAAGCAGACTCCTCCTGTGGCTTGGCCAGTATGACAAATGAGCTGAGCTACCCCTGCCCACCCCGGTGGAGCCAGATGGCTACTCCTCAATCACACGGTCCACTTCATGATCAGTCCCAGAAAACGGACAACTGCTATGGGGGACCCCTTTAGCTGCTCCCCCCAAGTTCCACCTGATGCCCACAGTATGCCAGTTTCTTTTAGCACTGAGGTGTTTGATAATAACTGGCCATGTCTAAGACTGCAGTCATCTACTGCTATGGGAACCTTGCTGGAGGAAAATAAAACAGGCAAACTCAAAGGCAGCGAATGATCTGGAAAGGGAAGGGCATGTGCCTTTTGTTTGGGAATTTACACGGACAAGGATGAGCCTGGTTTGAACCAGGGGCTCTGCCACTTCTTGCCTGCAGGAACCCGGGCAAATTTCCTGCTAATGTCCCCAAATCTTCCCCAATCCCAAAAGAGGAGGCGACTGACAGCTCCGAAAATGACATCACTTCAACTGGGAAGAAGCTGGGAGGTGAGGAAATCAGGAAGGGCCTAATCTTGCTGGTTGGCCCAGGCTTGGCAAACTGCTTTCTCCAGAGATTTCGAAAGTCTACCTGAGGGAAATCAGATGAGTCTAAACTTCCAGCCCTGGGGGAGGAATCAATTCCAGTTCAGGGTACCCTGGTGAAGAGCAGGCACAGTTCTTACACCCCAGAGGGGTGGACAGAGCAGTACTTGGGGGTGAAACTGAGCCCTTTTTGACACCTTGACATAAAACAACGAGGTTTTTTGGTTTTATGGTTTTCAGTCTAAAGACAAGCTTTTAGGCACTTTGCCAGCAGGCAACATGATGGCTTTTTCTGCAGAGGGTCCCAATTCCCACAGTCGTTTCTAGAACCTGAGGAAGGGGGTGCCAAACAATAAACCATCTGTGGGCTCTCAGACTGTAATTTGCAAGTGCTTCAACATCTTAGCAGGGCTCTGCATTAAGCCAGGATTAATTAATTGCTACATTAAAGGAAAGCACCTTCAACATTTCAATGACATAATCATAGGCAATTACGATCATATAAAGGAATACTTTATAATTAATGTTGCCTCCACTTCCGGGAGTGTGTAATCCTTCTATCCTGAATTCCAAAGAGGTTGGCAGAGAGAAGGTGCTAAATATAGACCAGGAACTAATATTTAAGTCAGCTTTTAATTCACCTTTCAATAGGAACAGTATGACCAGCACAAAAGCTTACTCATTTCTCAAGATTCCAAGTGTTTGTGTCCAAGAGGATAAAGAAATATCCAGCAACAATAGATCCAAACGGAAATGGCCAATAACTCCAAGCCTGAAATGATGGCCCCAAAATGGCGACTGTTCTACCCCCATCTGCACATGAAATGTGTCCATAGAGGCATTAAAACTACCAATTGCCCCAGTGTGGACAGCTTCGCTGAATTATCTCTCTCCAAAGCTCCAACTCATCTCTGTGATTTCAAAACTAGATTTTCCTTTCATTAGGGAAGTTTGTCACAAAGTTGCAAACCCCAGTTACCAAATGGTTACTCTAAGTGTTTAACATGAAAGGACTTTCTTAGCCTTCTTGCTACTGGTATGAACCCCTTGTGAAATATGGGGACAACGAGGCTAATTAAGTGACTTCCCCAAATGACCATTCCCCTCAGCAAAGGCCCCCCTGAGGGAACTGCAAACCAGGCAGGATAAACAAGTTTCTCGGATGGTAACATGCCATGACTCAAGCTGTGAGTAATGGGAGTTATAAAACTATCTGGAATTCCTAAAACTCTTGTGTACTTCATTCCTGTTGTGGGTGAAGTTCTAGAATAACTGCAGATGAAGGTGGAGAGAGGGCTAAACTTGACTCATAGAAACTTCTAAAAGCTTAGAAGTCTCTAGAAAAAAAAAAACTCAAGATTTTTCTGCCCTAAACAATCCATGTGAATTGTACTATTTCTTTTCCAGTTTGACACAAACATGCACCCTACCCCGGCACACCATTCTCTGTTTTTGTCTATAAAACCAGAGGGTCCAGCACTCCCTCAACCAAAGCAGCTGAACATAAAGTTGAGGTTTACCTTGTCGTAATAGTATCGTAGGGCTCTGCTCAACTTATCATAGTTCATGTTTGTTTTGTTTTTTCGGAGTCCCCACAGTTTAGCCACTTCTTCTGCCTTGAGGAGCTTGAATTCACCATCATTGGAGGTCCAGCAGATCAGGTGCTCATGCTTCTGGTCCAGCAGTAACTGCAACAGGAACTGCCACAATGTGATTGCACTCTCCATGCCTGCGAAGAAAGGGCCAGGTCAGAGCCTCAGAGCTGAGCTCTGCCACCACTGCCCTCCCAGCCCAGCCCGGCCTGGCAAGCAGCACCCCCCTACACCTGCCTCACCACCACAGGGACAAGATGCCCTCAGTCCTGTTGAGGAAGCCCATGGTGAGTAAGGGTGGACAGCTGCCTTCTAGCACTAAGAAGCTTCAAAGGCAAGCTGTGAGGGTGGTGGATGCCCAAAGAAAACGCGGGATCATCCCCAACATGGTAAAAAGGAGACACTGAAATCTTAGGGCAATGGCAGGCACAGCAGGTGGTTAAGAATGACGCTGGAAGGGTCAGGCTGGCAGGAGTGATAACACAGCAGGTCAGGCATTTGCCTTGCATTCGTCAACCCGGGTTTGATCCCCAGCATCATATATGGTCCTTTATGGTCCCCTAAACTGCCGGGAGTGATTTCTGAGTGTAGGTCCAGAAGTAACCCCTGAGCACAGCCATGTGTGGCCCAAACAACAACAGCAACAACAACAAAAACAATGACCGTGGATCCTGGCTCTCAGAAGCTCTTGGTCTCCAGCTCTGTCACCTTCACAGTCATATTCTCTGAGGGACAGTTTCCAGGCTGACACCCTTCTCCCTTTCCCACAGATGGAGATCATCTTTTCTGCAACAAGCACCTATATCCTGACTTCCTTCATATGATTAGCCAGATGAGCACATATTAGTTCTCTAAGCAATGAGGTATCTCAGTAAAGGTAGGAAGATTCAGAATGTTCCCCCCAAATATGCATGGGGCATTATTCTATAGCTCTTTGAAAGAAGACTTTTTATAGACATATCTTCAAACCAGTGAGACAGTGAATTCTTTCATGGTATAATCAAACCAACCTTGCATCTTGGGAGTTTCCTATATGCACAAAGGCAGCTGCTGTTCCAGTATACAATGTACACTGCCCTTCCCACTTCTGTCCTTCTGTCCTTTTGCCCTTTGCCAAAGGTTCCAGAGCAGGGAAGCAGCACCCAGAGAAGGCAGGGTGGCCCTGAGTGACTGGGGCAACAGTGCAGCAGGGAAGAGACTGCGTAACATTCCCTAAATTCCATCTTGCTTTCAGTCAGGGTTACAACTGGGGACTGCGTATGTGCGACTAGGGAAGGGAGGAGGCCTGGCACCACCAGGATAACTAAGGCTCCAAGGCCCTTGCATTGAGTCTCAGTTGGCTGGTTCCTGTTGCAGACACCGGGACTCAGATGAACACAGGAATGTCCCCCTACAAGTACCGGCCCCCACCAGGACAGAAGACATTCTGGTCATGGCAAAAGCTGCAGGGTGGCTCTGAACTCTGCCATCCTTCAATTTTAATCACTGGAGTGTCCATGGGGGCCAGGGCCTTCACTGACAGTGCTCCCTTCCAGGGTACCCTCTGCGTTTCTTTACTTGTGATTTCCTTGTATTTCTCAAATTTTCTCAAATACCTCCTTGTATTTTATCCTACTATCAACCTACCTATTTGACTCCTACCATTCTGTCATGCCAGGATTCAGCCCTAGGCTTCAAGCAATGAAAGGCATGAGTTTCATCACTGAGCTACATTCCTGACTTCCATCTATTTCAGGTGGAGGGAAGACACATCTGATGGAGCTCTGGGCTTATTCCTGGCTCTGTGCTCAGAGATCACTATGTTGGATTTAGGGTATCATATAGAATGCACATGTAAGGCCAAGTGTCCTGCCCACTGTATTATCTCTCTGGCCCTAGCCCCATCCAAAGTTTGCCTTTTACAGGGTGATTTTTACACAAACAGATTTCTGTTTCCATCCAACCTCAACCCCAGCCCCTCTGGAATGCTGGAAGCAAAAGTAAAGAAGCCTGAGTCCCACCTACCCCAGAGGCAAGCACCAGCAAATACCAAAGAACTTTCTTACCCTGGAAACACCAAGTGATTATTCCCCTAAATAAATTCCTCATGCTTGATTCCTTAATCAAGCGTGGTATCTTCACAACCAGCGCAATCGAATCCCATCTAGGGAGCTGCTTTTAAAAAAAAGACATAATCCAGAAGGCAAACTAGGGCCATTTCTTACTAAGGTGAATGTCCAGAAAGTGTTACCACTGGAAATTTACGTTGCTAGTTAACTTGCAAAGGGTGTGGGGGTATGGAGTGGCTGCTTCAAGTTAAAAAGTATCAGGCTAAAACTCCAAATGTATCAGTGACACCCTAAACTTACTGACCTCATTCTCTGCAACTCTCTAAAACACACAGCAAGGAAGAGAGAAAAGTCATCTGACCTGCAAAACCACTCCCCAGGGGCCGAGCAAGAGTCGCAGAAAAGGCATTTACCTTGCAAATAGCTAATCCTGATTCCATCTCCAGCATCCCCTATAGTTCCCTGATCACTGTCAGTAGTGTTTCCTTGGAGCAGAGTCAGGAGTAACTCCCTGAGTATCACAGGGTTTGGCTTTAGAAAACAACAACAACAACAACAACAACCAAAAAAACTACTCCCCATCCAGATGGTTACCAATTGGAAAAGACTTCTCCTTCCCTTACCACATCTGACTCTCGGTGTCTAGGCAATACTACACTGGTCAACACGGTTTCCTGAAGAAAATTAAAATGTGTTTTTCCACTTTCAAGGGATCACAAAGCTGCAGATCTTGGAGTCCCCAGATACCCCTCTGCTCTTCCTGCAGCCCTGACTTCCCCTCAGTAGCCTGCAGAGTCTCCCCACTTCAAGCAAGGCTTGTGGTCTCCCCACTTCCACAGAGACCACCAGACCCTGGGGAGATCCATTCTGATCTCTCTGGACAGCTGAGAGACCTTCCCAGGCCCCACAGTTCGGGTACAGAACAGAATAGGAAATTTGCAGAACATACAGTACAAAGCACATTCCCTTTGACAAATACAGAGGCAGGTACAGGGAGCTCCATTTTTTTTCCATTAAGAGCCACTATCTGTCCCCTTCCTTGTTTCCAGATTCCCACATCAGTAATCAGCTTTCTCTCTCTTTTTCTTTCTTCTTTTAAAAATCAAGTTTTAAACAAACAACAATGAAACCCAAATTTAAAACAGACAAAAATTAATTTTGAAACTAATAATAATACATATATGTATATATATTTGGTATTTGGGTCATATCTTGTGGCATTCAGGGGTTATTCCTGGCTTTGCATTTAGAAATCACTCTTGGTAGGCTTGAGGACTATATGGGATGCCAGGGATTCAATCAGGTTGACCATGTACAAGCAAATGCCCTACCCACTCTGCTATGGCTTCAACCCCCCCCCCAACCACCATTTTTTTTAAATTGCATTCTCCCTTAAGTATAAATAACAAAATACTAGGACCAAGGATGAAAACTGAGTGGCAAAGTTGTTGCTATTGTTATTGTTGCTGCTGTTGTTGTTGATATGATAATGATGATGATGATGATGATGTTTAGTTTTAGGGCCACACCTGGTGGTGCTTAAGATTTATTCCAGGCTCTAAGCTCAGAAAATATTCCTGACAGGCTCGGAGGACCAAATGTGATGCCAAGGATCAAACATAGGTCAGCCACATGCAAGGCAAATGCCCTACCCACTGTCCTATCCCTCTAATCCCCAAAATCATTATTATTTGTCTTGCCTGGATGAGGTCTTGGGCTCATTTCTCAGCCCTGCACAAACAAAAACCTCTCAAGGTTCAGCTTTCCTTCCTAATCATCTCTTCTATACTTAAAAAAAAAAAACATTTATTTTTAGATTAGACAAAGCCTCACCACATCTTAGACCCCTTTCCACCATCATCTTTCTGCCCTTGGGTAACCCAGTGTTGTTGTCCATACTTCCCAATTTATTTTTATCCCATATGGTCCATTCATCATCTTGTAATTCATACAGAATGGAAAAATAATGGATTCGCAAATAAAATGCATCCTTGCTGAAATGAACGAATTTTGCTTGTATTGGGTGTCTGGGTGAAGCACACCCAACTCTAACTCACTACAAGGCTCTGGCACCAATCACACAGGCATTGCTGCTGGTTCTCACAGTTACCTGCTCAATCATCAGGGCAGATCAAAAGCACAATGGTAGGGAATGTACCTACAGGAAACCTAGGCTCCATCAAGCCCCAGCATCCCATAAGGTCCCCAAAGCCTACCAGGAGAAATTTTTGAGTGCAGTGTCAGGAGTAACACCTGAGTACTGCCCAATGTGGCCCAAACTTCCCTTCCCCAAATCTATTTGATCAGATCAAATCTGTTTGATACCAATTCAATTCTCCCTCTTTCACACCTTCCAATCTTGCTGTATTTATTGCTCCAGCCAGAGAAGCAGCAAGTTCCTGCCCTGTAGCACTCCAGAGGGAGAAAGACAGACAAGATGACAACAACAAGCAACAAATTCAAACAACAAAATCAGTGCTGGGAGAACATGAAATGTTCCATCCAGCACAGCGGAAGTGGGGAACCTGTGTGACTTCCCCTTCCAGGTGGCCCTGAAAGGCTTGTGGAGAAGAGGAGCCTTAGCTGACGAGCTTAGTGAGAAAATCATGTTCAAAAAGGCTAAAAGGAGGATGCTCAGACAGATAGGCACAACCAACATGGGTCAAAGACTTGGTTTCTCTATTATTCAAGCAGGGAAAGAGGCAGGCAGAATGACAGGTTCAGAAAATCATCTGAATAATAAAGGCACATATAGCTGAAGAACAGTGCACTAAAGACAGGCACCAAGGAAGACAAGGGAGGGAAGAAGGGGAGAGGTGCCATTCACGTCCCAGGTCGCATTTGCATATCTATAGATAAGCTCACAAAAGCGCTCATTTATGTGTAATTAACCACACGTGGTGATAAAACCACATCCCCAGATAATCCCAGTCTTGTCAGGCATAGGGGTTTGCTCCAGTCTAGACAGCAGCTATGTCTTGCTGAAATGCAATTGTTCCTTCCACTGCAGTAGAGAAAGAGAGGGAAGTCTTCTTGCTCTACTTGGAAGTTTGAAATACAGATAAACAGAGGTGATAGACAGCTGGCCCTGGGTTCAAATGGAAGCACTGGCAGCAGGAGAGACATAACAGCAGGTAGGGTGCTTGCCTTGTATGTGGTTGACTCGGCTTAAATCTTCCTCCCATCTGCTCAGTTCCACCATGAGTGAGCCCTAAGTGCAGAGTAACGAAAGGGTAGCGCTGAGCATCACCCTGTTTGGCTCCTCAAACAAAAACAAACACAAACATTGGTTCTGGGGCTGTGGGAAATGAATTTTACATCTCTGGACCTCCACAAGCTCGCAAATAAAGTGGGGGAGGATGTCATTAAATGAGTCCCCAGGCTGGAAATTAGCTTTCAGCACTGTGTGACAATCTTAATCTGGCACAAAGTTGGCACTTTTCAAGTTTTTTCAATCTGATTTTATTGGTCAGGGTTGGGCCACTCTCTCAGGTGATTAGGTGATCATGTGGTGTCAAATTGGGATCCATATCATGCAAGGCAAGGGCCTTAATTTCTGTCCTCTCTCCAACCATTGATACTTTTATTTCCTTGGTTTTGGGGCCACACCTAGTGATGATAAGGGTTACTCCTGTCTCTGTACTCAGGGATCACTCTTGGTGGTGCTCGAGGAACCATAAACGATACCAGGGATCAAATCGAGGCTATCTGCATGCCAGGCAAGTGCCTAACCTGCTATATTGTGGCTCAGAACCAGTCCCTAATGTTCTAAAAACAACTGGTAAAAATTATATCAGAGCAGAAGATGAGCCAATACAATGACAATGGTCAAACTCTATGTCCCTCTGGGTTCTTTGCTCATGGCAAGGACCCTACCTGGAAACCTGGGATTCAGGGAGAATCCTCAGCAATGTGCTAGCCTGGGGTCACTTTGTATATGTACCTAGACTAACACCAAAGGAACCATTTTTTTCTTTATTAAATGACAATAGAAAATTCAGATCCCGGAGCCCATATATGTTCACTCACTCCAGCTTAAGAAATGTTAGTCTGGGACTGGATGGATAGAACAGAAATTAAGGCAGTTGCCTTGCACAGGGCCAATTCCGTTCCATGCCCGACACCACCAAGCATCAATAGATGTAACCCCAGCAGCCCCAAGCACTGCTGGATATGGACTGGGAGGTGCCTGAGCACTGGCCAAAATGGCCCAGGTAATCATCAGCACTGTAGGGCCCCAAGGGCACTGACTCCTCAGGTTCTCTGGCTAAGAATCACCAGGAGCCATGCCCGCCCACCCCATTACTGTTACAAGTCCGGGGGTGGCTTAAAGGGCTGGCCACACACTTGGCATTCACACTGTGCAAACACATTCACCTGAGGGCCTTCGAGCACTGAAGGAGGGTTTCCTAGTGTTTACCACCCATTAATCCTTGATCTTTTTTTAGAAGAGCTCTATCTTTATCATCTCTGTACAAACTGGGTGTCGCTAAACCTTTATCATCTACCAAGCACTTTCTTCTGCTTTATGTCATTTAATTTCTACAATAACTCTAAGAGTTAAAGGCATGCAAATGTCCCCACTTTGCTTAAAATAAAATCGAGGCCCACTTGCAAAAAAAGCAGATGGCCTTCTAGAATAGTCTTCTGAATCTGCAACCAACACGGCACCACACACAGATGTTCACATGAGCGCAGTAAGGGCAGAGAGCAAGAATAAGTGCATGATGGGGGCCGGGCGGTGGCGCTGGAGGTAAGGTGCCTGCGCTAACCTAGGACGGACTGCAGTTCGATCCCCCGGTTCCCCATATGGTCCCCCATGCCTGCCAGGAGCGACTTCTGAGTGAATAGCCAGGAGTAACCCCTGAGCGTCACTGGGTGTGGCCCAAAAACCAAAAAAAAAAAAAAAAAAAAAAAAAAAAAAAAAAAAAAAAAAAAAAAAAGAATAAGTGCATGGAAGGTTCGGTTGCAGTGCGCCAGTCGCAAGGACCAAGTGGATCATCAATGGCCCTTGATGTTTCTAGACCCTGTAGTCCTTGGCAGGAGGTTGAGAGAATGTAGGGTGATGCCAGATGTTTGCTTCCCCAAAAATAAAGTGTGTAAAAATTCAGAATCCACTGGTTTCATTAAAAGGTGATCACAAGGTTAACTCTCTTCTTTCTAAGGGAGACTGTTGAACCTAGCAGCTAGTGAAAAATGGGAGTGAATTTTGTGGGGGGTGGGGTTTAGGCCACATCCAAGCAGTGCTCAGGGGTTACTCCCAGCTTTGCACTCAGCTGTGCTTGGGACCATCTATACACTATAATTGCCCTACCCACTACTTCATTGCTCTGGTCCCTGGGCCATGGATTGTAATGCTGCGATCTGATCCTTGCTTCACTTGGTAATTAACAAATGAATGCCTCAGTTTGCAGAAATGGCTTTGACATGCTCTCAATTCCACCCTGCTATCACAAGCCCGTGAAATCCCAATAAGTGGACAGAATACAGGACAGAAAAAGCTTATAAATATCAACAGTGCAAGAAGGGGGGTATGGTGCTTTCAAGTTGGATGAAGTCACAATACAAGAATCCCATCTTCCCTCTTCTCAAAGAAAACAATGATGAATATGGGTTTTGTTTAAGGAGAGAGATCTTTGGGGTATTGAATATGGGGAAATCTCTTATTTCATATGAAATGTTTTTGTTTGGTTACAATTATTTAATCACAAGAGGCTGCCAAAGTGAATGTCATCTTTTGTGTTGCTATTGCAGATATTGTCATGAAACATATGTTTTTGCAATGAGCTCCTCCATTATGATTATTAGAACTATATTAATTGTCATGTAACATTAAGCTTGTTAAATTTGTAGTAAACTATCAAGACATGATTTTTCTATTTTCATGTTTTTAAAAAATAACTTATTTTAAGATATTTTCCAAAATTACAGTCTACAATGTGTAGGACATTTTTTCTGAAATGGTTCATTTTTTCATAGATAGGTTGAGAAAACCTCTTTCTACTCTCTGTGTCTCTTGTCTCTCTTTGTCTCTCTGTCTCTGTCTCTCTGTCTCTCTGTCTCTGTCTCTCTGTCTCTGTCTCTGTCTCTCTCTTTCATGCCAATTCCATGAATCCCCACCTCTCTCCAGCTCACCAAGGCATTCCCTGAACTTACAGTAAGGCCAGGTCATTGCAGGTACTGTGAGAGTTGGCTAGATAAATGCATGAATCAAACCACTGGGGCTGGCACATGCCTTGAGCCACACCCCTCCACACTCTGTAATCACCAGGTCATATCCTCCATAGGGTCTGGACTGGTCCGGGCAGGTGGAGAAGGTTCTAGACTAAAGATAAATCTGAAGGGATGCCTGAACACAGAAGCAGGAGTAAGTCCTGAGCACTACAGGGTATGGTCCCAAAACCAAAAAGAAAAAAATTATTTTTTGTTTAATCTGAAAGGTGGAGGAGAGAGAATTTCCCAATAAGCAGGAAGGAAAGATTGGAGAATTGGCAAAGACCAAAGCAGGAGTCAACCTGGGATGCTGGGATGAGGAGCACCGCAGTATCCCCAGACAGCCTCCAAATGAGCGCGCAGCCATTCAATGGAGGACAGGTCAGAGTTACTTGTCACCCGGGCACCAAGAGGGACTCAGTGAAGCTGCAAAACCTCAAGGACCCTTGCTTTGCAAAACCCAAGAGCGCCCATGATGCTTCATAACTAATTCAGGTTTTCTTTTATACAAAAGGGCTCCTCTGAAGTGCTCATACATCAGTCTCCACAAAACTTGGGATTTGCCCCCAGTGGCAAGAAGAAACCTTTTTTCTCCCAGAAACAACTTTGCCCTTCCCGGAAGCGGGCATTCTTCCTGTGTGCCACAAGGTGGCGCAAGACGTCCTTAATGTGAATTGGGGATGCATCAACTATACAAAGCAGGAGGGTTTTGATTCCACTCAGCCTATCAAAATACTCAGTGACTCTTGTTCTTTATTTTCCCTATAATAGCATGTGAAAACTTCTCTTTGTGTCTTCCTTATTTCATTATTCAAAGTGACATAATGGTGGGAATTAAAGGGGACCAAATTATTATCTGATACTCTCTAATATAAAGAATGAAAGATATTAGCACATTTTAAAAATAATCATAAATAAAAGCTTAAGAAAAGGAAAAAGAAAACTACTGTTCAGGAAATAACTGTTCAGGCCCCTATACATGGTGCCAATGCAGTTGCAGTTAGTACATATGCTCCTGCTTGCTCAAGTATGCATGGTGGGAGAAACAAAGATGGAGCTTAACACTTTATCCTAGATATTCTCAGGATTGTTAACACTAGAGCAACAGCACAGTGGATAGTCTTGCATGCAACAGATACCCCATATGGTCCCCTGAGCACTGCCTGGAGTGACCCCTGAAGTACAAGAGCCAGAAGTAAACTCTGAGCACCGGTGGGTGTAGCCCAAAACAAAACAAACAAAAAACAAAATGCTGTCTAGTGGGTAAGAAAGGCACTTGCTTTGTGGCTGACCCAGTTTGATTCCCAGAAGCCGATATGGTCCCTCAAGCACCACCAGAAGTAATTCCTGAACACAGAGTCAGAAGTATCCTCCAAGTATCACCAGGTGTGGCCCCCAAAAACAAACAAAAAGGGGCCGGGCGGTGGCGCTGGAGGTAACGTGCCTGCCTTTCCTGCGCTAGCCTAGGACGAACCACGGTTCGATCCCCCAGTTTCCCATATGGTCCCCCAAGCCACGAACGACTTCTGAGTGCATAGCCAGGAGTACCCCTGAGCGTCACCTGGTGTGGCCCAAAAAACAAAAACAAAACAAAACAAAACAAAAACAAAACAAAAAAAGATTCTGTCTAGAGCAGCATCTTCCAATGTCTCCATCCCCTTATACCAGCAAGGCCTAAGAGAAGAAAGTACTTTACAGTCTAAAGTGACATCTGTCCTTCAGTCAAGGAATTAAGCCAAGCCAGCATTGGCACCATGTATAGGGCCTGAAGCAATTCAGCACAGGATAACTTTAAGCCATTAAATAAATCAGGTTCGAATGTGGTGACTTAGTGACCCACAGAAACACTGCAACCTTTTGTATTATGTTTGTGATGGAACTAAGATCATTAACATTATCCAAAGATTTTTACTATTTAAATGATTGTCAGTCAACCACAGCATGTTACTTGAAAAAAAAAAATCTGCGTCGTCAACTTCATGTCTCTCAAAACTCCTTTTAGTGAACAGTGTGTGGACTCCAAATCACTCCAAATCGACAGACCATTTTCTTCTCTAAAATGCAAACGAGCAGGAAAGAGAGAAAGTCTACCATGCTCAGCCTTCCATAGTCTCTCCCTTTATGTTGTGGGACCTTCAAACATCCTCTGGAAAGAGGCTTTAGGGGTGAGGGCATCGATCCAAGAGCCCAGGCCTAAGAGTGGTGTCTGCACCACCACCACCCCCCCCTTCTGAAATCCTGTGTTGTTGTGGGTAAGCCATTCCATTGGTTTAGAGCTGACTTTCGGGGTGGGGGTGGGGATGGGCGGGGGTTCCCTTTGGAAAAGCAAATAGCCCATGACAAGAGCTGCAGCTGGGAAAGTGTCTTTGGACCCTTAGACTTCCTCCCAACATCCGTAGATTCAAGCCATTTCCCGCCGCACCCACCGCACAACTCAGTCCTATGTGAGCCCACATTTTCAGGCTAGCTCCACACGGGATGAGAAAGGACCTGCCTTCATCCAGTCTAGGCTGCGTCCTGCAGCCCGTCACCTCTTTGATCCTTAATTCACAATGATGTCCCCAAACTTCCTAAAATTCCTAGGACAGGGACCTGGAGAAGCAACAGAAACAAATCTACAGGGTCAATAAGTAGCTTTAAATTTAGGCAGGGACGGGTTCAGAGGTGCAGTACATGCCTTGAGATTGCGAGTTTGACCCCAAGCACCACAAAAAAGAAATAAATGGCTTCCTCTGAAGCACACACCTAGTTTTCCTCTACCACAGAGCAGTGAGGGCATTTAAACAGCTGGTGTTGGACAGCAGAGCTCAGCACTGCTATAGCCACTTGTACAGGGTCATAGGCTACTTTCTCTAGCCTGAGATGAAGCCTTCCCCATTTTATCAGCATTGCCCAGTGATTCCAGCAGAGGGCTGGCAAGCAGCAGGTGCCCAGGGAAAAGCATGGAAGTGCATCATCTGAAATGCACCCACCGGCTCTGAATTTCTTCACCCTTCATGTGAGGTCTGGCTAGTAGTACCCAACTTGGAGACCCTCACCAGGTTTCCTAGCAAGTCCAGTGAGAGATGATCACTCCGCTCCTCTTGGCTTTGGGGAGGGATTGCTCACCTACTCCTCGGCCCAACCCTGCACCTCCACACCACCCTACATGTGGCTTGAATCGGCCACAGTCTTCATCATACATGACCCGGTGGAGTCTCCTCTTGGAAAACACCAGACAGAGGGGCTGGAGAGACAGATGGAGGTGAGGCATTTGCCTTGCATGCAGAAGGATAGTGATTCGAATCCCGGCATCCCATATGGTCCCCCAAGCCTGCCAGGAGTGATTTCTGAGCATAGAGCCAGGAATAACTACTGAGTGCTGCCAGGTGTGGCCCCAAAACCAAAAATAAATAAATAAAAAATAAACACCAGACAGAATTTTATTGGG
>PVKC010019392.1:0-19121 GCA_004027635.1 Crocidura indochinensis
CCACCAGCACTTGAGTGTTTGGCCAGAGGCTGCGCAGATCTTCACAGTCCACAGGTCTCTTTTGATGACCTCACTGCTTTGGGATTCTCTGCACCTTATTCGGACAGATGAATCACAGTTCTCTGCCAACTGGGCGAGAGATATTTTTAGACAAGGGCACCTTGGTACCCAGGATGATGCCCTTTCTGGATGGGCATGAAACCAACACCTAAGAATTCTAATTATCTTTGATCTTTCTGTTTCCAAGGTTAAACTGTTCCTTTTTTTTCTTAGAAAACTTCTTTAAAATGATAGTTGCTCCCTTCTGAATCATCTTCTGATTCTATGCCCCCTCTTTGGCATTGATTCATAGTCTAGAAATGCCACATGCCTCCTTTGTGCTGCTTCTCTCCCCCTCCTCCCCCCAAATTCTTGGGTTTGATTCTGCCCAATGACAGAACTGCTTCAACCCCTTCCGTGTGGGTCAGCGAGTTTCTCTCAGACACGCTGTGTGGCTCAGTGATGGCAGCTGCTTATCACCTGCAGTTTCTATACTTTTTTTCATTTCAAAATGTGCTCATTGAAAGCCTTATTTATTTTTCCCTGTCTCTTCCTGGGCCGGGGTCATCAGGAATCCAATTTTGTCTCCTTCAGGTGACTAGCTTGCCCTTATCCCCAATGGATGTAATAAAGCTCTTTGTTCCCAATGGATGTAATGAAGATTTTTCTCCCTTAAAATTTCTCCAAGGTGGAAGCTCCTGGGTCTCCGCATGAGTGTTCGTTGCCTGGTTTCAGGCACTTCAGCACCTGCACTCTGTACCTGTGAGTGAAGCATCAACTCAACCCTGGGTGTCCTATGGTGTGATGGAGGTTCAGAGACTGCTGTGGTCTTTGGAGATGGGGCACTCAGCTGTGGACACTTGGCACATTCTGTGGCAGTGCTGAGATGTGGACTTTCAGTCTTGCTCAGAGTTTCCTGGAGTAGATACTGGTTCACAGGAGCATACATAGCTGTTGAGCTGTTGGGGTGGCAGTCGGATCCTTTTGGGGTCCTTGCCCCAGGAAGACCTGGGTGGGATCCCCAGCTATTGGTCCAGGGGGCCTGATCATGGCTGGCTGTAAAATAAAAATAAAAATCCACGAGTTGGTAAGATGGCCCCAGGCACCATGTTTCTAAACCTTTAGAACAGTCTGATGAAGCAGGGTAGTGTGGGAGAAATAATCCCGAAACAGTCAGAAGATAAATCGAAGTTAGTCTGCTTTTTCCTTACGGCCTTTCTGCCTCAAGGCCTCCCTCTGCCTTGTGCTGCCTCTCTCTAGCCCAATGCCAGTCTCCTTTCTTTATTCAAACCAACCCTCAATATCCCAAGGGGGAAGGTTAAGTCAGGTACAAAAGTATCTATCCACCGGGTCCATTGGTGGAGGGAGTTGACACTGGTGGGAAGGACCCTGACTCATTGTATATCTGAAATTCAACTGTGAAGGACTCTGTAGATTAAAATGGTTTCTTTTTTTAACTTTATTAACAAATAAATTGGTTGTTGGGTCATACCCAGTGGTGCTCAGGGGTTACTTCTGGCTCTGTACTCAGAAATGTCCCTGGCAGGCTGACGGTCCATATGGGATGCTGAATTGAACCAGGTCCCTCTCGGGTCTGCAGCATGCAAGGCAAATACCCTAGCCCTAGCACTATGCTATCTCTCAGACTCCACAATTGTTTCAATAATAAAAATAAAGTATGTAATAATATATGAGTATAAAAATAAACTATCCAGTGGACTTTTACATACCAAAAGAAGAGGAAGAGGTTAGGGAAAAAGGAAGTTGGGAAAAAACATCTTTGTTTAGGCTTTTACAGCTGGTGACTCCCAGGGGCTGGGCCTTGTGTCCTGCCGCATCTAACACTGTGTGAGTATGTGACACTGAGGAGGTAATACTAGTTCACAGGAGGCCTGGGAAGAGGTTTGGCCAGCAGCCTGCCCAGCCCTTCGTTCCCCATTTCTCCTTCTGCCCTGGGGTGGCTGGTCTGGTCTGAGAGACTCTTCTGAGTCTCAGGAATCAGAAGTGCTTTCACTTCAGAGGCAGCAAGAGTGAGAGTGGAGGGTAGAGTGGGAACTGACCCTGTGCCAGAGTAGGTGCAGTTCCTATTCTTGTGATGCCATAAACCAGTTCAGCAGCACCTGTACCCTGGATGTGGGACTTGGGGCTTTGTCAGTGCCTGGATTTGGCTGGGTGCCGGGAGCTGCCAGGGAGCACCCAAGTTCTACAGAAGTGGATCCTCCTCTAGGACCCCTCATGGGGCTTCAGTCTTGGTGTCAGAGCCCCCAGCTGGGAACTGAGACCAGAAACAGTTCCTGTACTCCTGTCCTGCTCAGAGAAGCCCATTGAGGCCAGTGGGGTCTTCTGGAGAGGCTCAGAAGAGGGCAGAGGGGAGAGGGCATCTTCTATGTGTTCCCTGCTCCTGGAGTATGGTCAGGTGATGGAGTGAGTGGGTCTGGGTGGGTCTCTCCAGCTGAGCTCCTTGTGGGTGTCTGAGGAGTCTCAAGTCTTGGTCTCTGGTGGAAAAGTCATTGCTGTCTCACTCCTGTGTACAGCCTGATGAAGAAGGCAAGTACCTCCATAGCAGACTTGTCACTTGGCTGGGCTATGTCACTGTACCAACTCTGCAAGGTTAAGGGCAAAGAATGCTTGGCACTTGGAAGTTGAGTTCGGGCTGTGAGCCGGAGAAGGCACTCACCTGTTCTGTAGATTCCCCGCCTGGACACCCTTTCTTGGCTACCAACTCTGGCCTTCCCAGGATCATTAATTTTCCATTCCTTTCATCATCCTACCTGCTCTTCTCTGGACCATTTCCAGCACCATCGTATTCCTTTGAAAAGATGCTGAACTATTACAAAAGGGCTATTCTGGGAGATCATTACTTAAAGGAAGACCGCAAGAGGACTGAAAGGTTTAAAAATGGCCACCTCAGTGTGAAAGAAATGGAATGAGCCCATCTCATTGTACTGATGGGGGCACGGAGGGAATGGAACTACATCAAGTCCAAGCAGGAAACTTGGATGGAAAAAAGATGCCCTTTGTTGAGCGCAGCTGATGTTGGGATATGAAACAAAGGCCTGAGGATGGGCGTGAGGTGCCATCTGAGAGAGGAACTGGCTCAGGCAGCTATGCTGCTGCAGTAAACACACATCTTTAAGGAGCACACGCGCTTTGCAGAGGAGATTTGAAAGGTTCTACTGGAAAAGTTTTTTCCTGTTTTCAGGGTCAGGGAAGCCATCCTGGGCTCAAGCATTTCTGTTTGGGTGCTCTTGGACCCTGTAATTCTTTAACACCATCGCTCCCACAGACATCAGATCTTATCAAAACTTTGCACGTTTCTTCCTCTTCTCTCCATTTCCTATTTAGACTTGTAATTTCCATGCTGCTTGAATTAAAATTTATTTTTGGGTATCATTTTCATTTTGCTTCATTTTTGGGCCCCTCCCGATCATACTTAGTGGGGGCTAAATCCAACTTTGTTCCGGGGGTGGGGGGGACAGTCCCAGTGATGCTGTTTTACCACCTGGCTCTCCACAGACACAGGTCCTGCAGCTACTGAACTTCTCTTCCCCTCCAAGACTTGTTTTTGCTCAAGAGGGTCACAGAGGAACTGCTTCACTCTTCTTCCTGCTAGATCCTCACCTAGACCCAGAGTAAAGGGACAGTGGGAAGGAGGACCTTGTCTTGCACTTGATTCCCAGTATCTCATGTAATCTTCTGAACACTTTCAGGAGTAATTCTTGAGTACAGAGCTAGGAGTAACCCCTGAGCATCACTAAGTATGGCTGAAAATAAAACCAAAGAAAGCTGTATCGCCTTGAGGAACAGAGGGAGAGTTGTTTTGAAAATCCTGAAGGTCCAATAAATGATAACACCATCAGTTCAAGAAGTTGGAGAGAACCTGAAAATCCAGAAAGCCAAAAGCTAAATAAACACACACCCGAGTCTGTGTATTTTTCAAAATTTGGAACTCAGTGATTGACGCCTATTCTGTGATTGTATTTGCTTTTATCATGAACAGTAACAGGCAACAGTGATAAAATGGGGGCAAAGCAAAGGCAACGAACCTTCCCAAGTGTTCTACTTGGCTTCTATAGATCAAAGGCAAGTCTGTATCAAAATCCTGCTGTTTTTACCACAGCAGCCCTTCTGAAAATTGTTTCTTGTTTTTAATCCCTTTCTCCCACCCCGGGTTTTTGGTCCACACTCAATGGTACCCAGGGATTACTCTGGGCTCTGCATACAGGGATCACTCCTGGCTGGACTGGGAATGCCACAAGACAGCGCCTTCCCCACTGTTTCTCCTCCAGCCCTGTCCTTCCTTTCATCGCTGGGCTGCCATTGAAGCTCTGTTCAGACCTACATTTTAGGCAGCAGGGATGGGAGTGGAGTTGGTGGGAGTGCTCCAGGCTTGCTCTCTTGAGCCTTCAACCACTTCTGACTGTGTCTCCTGCATTCAGAGGGCTGTGATGAATTCCAAAAGGAGTAGCAGCCAGGACCAGCAGAGATGGGAGAACTTCAGTGATACAGATGTTTGGTTACTGGCATGAATCCAGCCTGGTCACCTTGCCCATCGATCTCACCTCTCAGGCTTGGACCAGGCCTGCATTTTATTTACTGAGTTATCTCCTCCGTAGACCAATGGGCACCATATGGATGAGTACAGGTAGATTAGGGGGGGTCCCCAGGCAGGACACCTTCTTTTTTGGGGGGGGCACATACAGTAGCACTCAGGGGTTACTCTTGGTTCTGTATTCAGAAATTACTCCTGGAAGGCTTAGGGTACTATATGGGGGGTGCCAGGGATTGAACCTGGTTTGGCCACGTGTAAGAGAAACACCCTCCCTCCTGTGCTGTTGTTCCTACTCGTCTCTGTGCTTCTTAAGAACGACCTGAAGATGTCTCTCTCTGTAGATGTGTCTCTGGGAGGCAGAAGGAAACAGCAGTGCACTCTATTGATCTTTCATTATTCAAAGGCGCAGGCTTATCTGTGCTCAGACTAACAAGGATCTCAGACACATCCCGCCTCACTTGCAGCCACTCCTTCCAGAATACATTAAGGCCAGTGATTTTTTGAAATCGGGATGAGGGTTTGGGAGCGAGATCATTCTGAAAGCACATATTCCCAGGGCTTGCAGGTTCCTTTGCATTTTAAAATACACCATGTTGGCAAGAAAAAAAAGGGATAACAGTAAACTTGATAGGAGTAAACTTGCTAACGGGAAAGACACTTCTTGCAGAAAGATGGGCCACAGTTCTGTAGCACTGATTCAGAGAAGAGGAAAGCAAATACCTTCTGGGACACCATGGAGTTCTATTTCAGGATCAAGGCCAGGTAAATGCAGGTACCCACTGCTCTGCAGGATGGTAGGGCCCTGGTGTGTGTGTGTGTGTGTGTGTGTGTGTGTGTGTGTGTGTGTGTGTGTGTGTGTGTGTGACTGTTTCTGTCCACATCATATGAACAATGTTCCCACTGGCCTTTAGGGGTTGCTGCACACTACAGAGAAGCTGTACCGAGAATCTTCCAAGAGCTGCACATAAGTGTGAGGACCAGGAAATAGTACAACACCCAGGGTCCCTTTAAGAGAAATATCTTGAATATTTTTTTCCAAGAGAAAAATGGGACTTGCTGACTTTCTATTTATAAAATATGAATGTGCCTGATGTTGGAAACCTAAGCCCTGAAATGTTGTGTCTGGGGTAACCTGACCCTCGTCTTCCAGCCTAGTTGGAGTCTGAGACCAGCTCAGCTCCAACCACGAAAGCTTTTCTCCTGTTGCAGGGGCTGCTCCGTCCTTCGACACCCACCCAGGGACACGGGCTCATGGGGAGGGAGGGCAGGGCTGAATTTCCAGGTCTCTGCAGAAAACTCCCTGGGTGTATCAAGGATATGTGATCCTCGCCATGAACTTGAACTGTGTCCTCTGTGGCTTTATTGGGATGGAACTCAGTCCCTCATCCCTGCGTTCTACTTTCTGTGGGCCCCAGGAGCTGGGATTGGGGTGCCTGGGCATTGATTTCTCTTGGTCTCCCTGTCATTGTCAAGGAAGTAGGTGAGGGTGGCATTTCCAGGACAGTTGATAGCTCTTGTTTCATTTCACTGCCGAGAAAGAGAGAGAGAGAGAGAGAGAGAGAGGAGAGAAAGAAAGAGAGAGAGAGAAAGAGAGAGACAGGGAGTGAGAATGAGAGAGAGACAGTGAAAGTGAGAGAGAGTGAGAGAAAGAAGCTGGGGGAAGTTCAGAGATCATAGTTTACAGGGCTAGGGAGCCCCAGAAAGAACCAAGACCACAGGGCCCTGCCCAGAATGAAGAACACACCAACACAACATAGCTAGAAACTGTCTCCTTCTTCCAGCCTCCTGATGCTCACAATAGTGTGTGAAAGAATTTTTTATTTTCTTGCTGATTAATACATTTGATACTTCCCAAGGATCACATGCTTGTGTGAGGCAGTACCTCACACTCTAATCTGTGAGCTCCTGTGACAGCCTTGCAATGAATTTATTCTCTCGACTTTCTGTGGGCATCTGGAGGGAAGCCTTTAGTTAGACTCATTCAAAGAAGACTTCCACCGACTTTACCTACTTCCACCATCCATCACATTGCCCAAGATCAATTTCACCTGTTTTAGGCGGACTACAAAGAAGCCATCTTTGTAAGTGAAAGTGAGAGTTTTCATGCAGGGGCACATCAGTTGTCCCAAAGAAAGAAATCAGACAGTTTAGAGGACTTAGTAACTCATTAGCATCTTCACATGCCAGGTGGGAGTTGCCAATCACTCCTGTGTTGGAATTGATTGGTCATTGATTTTCTGTAACAAGACACACACCTCTGTACATGTGATTGTGATTCTCACTGCTGCCATTAGGACTGTATGTCACTGAAAAGATCCTTCCTCTCAATGTTTACTTCACTTATCATGGGAAGGGGTCCCAGAACCAAAAGACTGTTTCCTAGGTGAGGTCATTCTTATCGTCCGGCTTTTAGGGGGTCATCAATTTAATTTCCTGTGCTTTTCCTTTCTCCTTACTCTTTCTTTTTCATGCAGGGGTGCTGCCTTGGCCCTTAGTACTCTACTGGACAGGCCTCCTCTATTGGGTAGGAGCAGGACTGTAGCTAAGGACACATTTGCTTCTCTGCATTTGCAGGATAAACCATGGGTAGACAGAAGAAGCAGAGTCTTTCCTCACCTTCATGGGACTGAACACTTGTCTGATGTGTTGTCCAGGCCTGGCTGGCTACAGGAAGTCTGAAGTTCCCTGTTCTAGCTTGAGGCCAGTCATCACAATTTCTTTGCCCATTTAAAGGATAGAGTGCTCCTCTCAGAACAAGTGGAAGCAGAGATAAACACAGGATAAGCACAGAAACACAGGAACTATATTAAGCTGAGAAGCTTCTGCATCTCAAAGGAGATAATACCCAGAATACAAAGGCCACCCACTGAGTGGGAGAAATTATTCACCCAATACTCATCAGATAAAGGACTAATATTCAAAATTTACTCGGTACTGACAGAACTATACAAGAAAAAAAATCTAACCCCATCAAAAAATGGGGAGAAGAAATGAACAGAAACTTTGTAAAAGAAGAAAGGCAAATGGCCAAAAAGCACATGAAAAGATGCTCAACATCACTAATCGTCAGGGATTAAAACTAGTCAAAACTACTATGAGGTACCAACTCATGCCACTGAGATTGGCACACATCACAAAAAAGGAAAACAAGTAGTGCTGGCAGGGATATGGAGAGAAAGGAACTCTTTTTCACTGCTAATGGAAATGCCGTCTAGTACAACCTTTATGGAAAGCGATATGGAGATTCCTTCACAAACTGGAAATTGAGCTTACATACGATCCAGCTATACCACTCCTAGGAATATACCGAGGAACACAAAAATACAATACAAAAATCTCTTCCTTACACCTATATTCATTGCAGCGCTATTTACAATAGCCATCTGAAAACAACCAAGATGCCCTTCAACAGATGAATAGCTAAAGAAACTGTGGTACATATACACAATGGAATACTATGCAGCCATCAGGAGAGATGAAGTCATGAAATTTTTCTATACATGGATGTACATGGAATCTATTTTGCTGAGTAAAGTAAGTCAGAGGGAGAGAGAAAGACACAGAAAGGTTTAACTCATTTATGGATTTTGAGAAAAATGAAAGATATTTTTTAACAGTATCTTAGAGACAAGAGAGATGAGGGCTAGTAGGTGCAGTTTATGACATGAAGCTCACCACATAGAGTGATGCGTGCAGTTGGAGAGATGACAACACTGAAAACTATCATAACAATGCGAATGAATGAGGGAAACGGAAAGCCTGTCTTGAGTACAGGTGTGGGGGGATGGAGAGGAGGGAGATCTGGGAAATTGGTGGTGGGAATGTTGCACTGGTGAAGGGGGGTGTTCTTTACATGACTGTAATCATACAACTATAATCATATTTGTAATCACGGTGTTTAAATAAAGATAATTATTTAAAAAAGGATAGAGTGCTCAAGTCTCACATTTACTGATTAAAGAAGATTAAAGCAGAATGTTCTGAGCAGAGATCTGGGATGTTTGACCAAGTTTAAATACTGTTTTATGCTTGGGTGCTTCATATATGATAAGTTTTGGATCAATATTTAGATTTCTAGTTACTATCCAATGAGTTGACTTGTAAAGGAAGATGTGTTTGACTGTAACAGATGACAAATTAAGTTCTAACATGAAGTAGAGGGTTGCTAATGCTAGGCATTGTTTTTTATTAGCAGTGCTAGAATTTCTATATCTAGTAGGTCTTCATCAGTGAGTGGTGCTTTGGAGTTACTTGAACATATAATTTTAATATGAGTTGTTTTGAACTTAAAAAAATACTCAAAACACCCTCACAAAGCAGACGACCATAATAAAGCAATTCAAAATGTACAACAGGCAAAGAAGAAAGGAAAGTGTCCCAGTGATGTGTGATTTAGAGACCTAGGTCTCAATGCTGGTTACTCTCCCTCCACATCTGTCCCATGCATACATGCACACATCCACATCGTACAGAATTTATATGAGATTTGGGCACAATGTTTTGACCTGAGTTTCAAGTCCATACAGTATTAGTCATCATTTACCATGTCAGTGGAAAAGAATGAGCCTCTTGTACATGACATCCCATCTCATTCATTTTCATATTTCGTGATAGGCATGTAGGTTTTTTCCATTTCTTTTCTAGTATGACAATGCCAGAGAAAACATTTTTGTTCAAATGTGATTTTTTTTATTTCACCCCATCTGTCATTTTCATTAGATATGTTGCTCAGTGCTTGTCAGTCTGCTGATAGGGTCAGTTTGAGGGGCTGAATGGAGGCCTGATCTAGTGGACAGACACTGTGATGTGTTCTATTCTCAGATGCCTTTCAGGAACTACACAGATGTGAGTGGATCCCCATGTCACAAGAAACCACCAGATCATCCCCCCCCCAAAAAAACCTGTAGTTTTTGTTAAAACTTTCTAGTAAAAGCAGGTGTCAAATTGACATTGATTTGATAGGTGTTAAATATCCATTATAAACTTTCTGTGGTATGATTCATTATCATTTTTTGGGGGAGGTTTGGACCACACCCGGTGATGCTCAGGGGTTACTCCTGGCTATGTACTCAAAAATCGCTCCTGGCTTGGGGGACCATATGGAAAGCTGAGGGATCGAACCACAGTCTGTCCTGAGTCAGTTGCATGCAAAGCAAATGCCCTACCACTGCAACATTGCTCAGGCCCCTCATTATCACATTCTTGTCTGAGGCTTTCTCCCTTCCCTTTAATAATTGGTAAGAAGTCCTTGGGCCTTACTGTCACCTTTCAGGCCTGCCTCGACAGACCCTGCTGATGGCTGTCAGGGAAGCATTGCGATCCTGGTAGTGCCCAGCATGTCCCACTCCCACCCCCAGTTTTGTGATCCAGCTCATCCACTGGCATTTGTATTTTGTTGTAGTTTCACCACCCTCACTGTGATCAGCACTTCCATGGTGCGACCTCCCTGAAAAGCACCCACCTGCCTTCCCATGGAGAGGAGTTTTGGTGGTTTGCTTCTACTTTCTGCATGTTACATCATTGTGCTGTCACTATCTATGAGGTATATAGAGGCCTTTGCAATAGTTCTCTTTTGTATTTGTTCTCTCTGCCTACTTTCTCCCCTCTCTCTTTTAGGGGAGGGGCATGGTTTGGATCTAAATAAATAGGCAGATAGCTGAAGAGAGAGTTTTTTGTTGCAGGCTTGCAAGCTTCTGGACTGGAGCAGCTGGCTTGTTGGTAAACTGCTTGTGTTCACTTTCTTGCCTCTTTTTACCTGCTTACCTGTGTAGAATATTTACTGTGAACTAATATAACTGGAACAGTTTGTCCTATCCTTCCTAGATAGGGGACATGGGGGTTTCCCTTTCCCTTTTGGAAACAGTGGAATAACTAAACCTTAACCCTCATCTGGTGAAAGATTCACTTCAACTATCCTCATCTAACACTTAATAAATATATTTATTTCAACACCATGGTTACAAGGTTATTCATAATACAGTTTTTTCCCTCCACAATTACAAAGTTGTTCATGATTGTGTTTCAATCATACAATGTCCAACACCCATCACCAGTGCAGGTTTCCAGTCACTAATGTCTCCAGTTTCCCTCCTGCCCTCCCCCTGCTTGCCTCTGGGGTAGACATTTTTCTTTTCTCTCTCCCCCATCTTTCTCTCTTTCCCTTTTTTTCAGCTTTTAGACATTGTGGTTTGCAATATTGTTACTGAGGAGTATCATGCACTTTATCCCCTTTCAGCATCTAGTTCTTGTCCAGAGTGATCATTTCCACTTATCATTGTCATAGTGTCCCCTTCTGCCCTATCTGTGCTCCCCCACTCTTTATGGCAAGCTTCCTATCATGAACTGGTCCTCTAGGCCCTTGTCGCTAATGTCTCTGGATATTATTATTATTATTGTTATATATTTTTTGTGTTTTGGGTCACACCTGGCGGCGCTCAGGGGTTACTCCTGGCTCTGCACTCAGAAATTGCTCCTGGCAGACATGGGGCACCATATGGGATGCCGGGATTCGAACCACCATCCTTCCTGGTTTGGCTGAATGCAAGGCAAACACCCTACCGCTGTGCTATTTCTCCGAACCCCTACTCTTATTTTTTTTAATCTCACACGAATGAGTGAAATAATTCTATGTCTGTCTCTCTCTCCTTCTGACTCATTTCACTCAGCATAATAATCTCCATATCCATCCATGTATAAGCCAATGTCATGGCTTCCTTTTTCCTAATAGCTGCATAGGAATATGCCCTAGGAGTTCATAAAATACAATGCAGAAGAGCTCTCTTTATTCTTGCGCCCATCTTTTGCTTCAGAAATTGGTCCACATTTATTTCTGTGTTTCCATGTGCAGGAATGAGCTTAGCTTCCATGGTATATGCTTAGGGCAAAGTCCTACCTATACCCTCCCTTAGTGGCTCCTGTCAGTTCCAGTTTCAATCTTCTGTTCTTTGACACCAGTTGCTTAGACATAGAGTAGCACCACATCTTGCTTTGCATGTGTGTTCCTGAATCCTGCATGAAACCAGCCACCCTTTGGTGGGTTTCTCTACCTTTGAAGGTCATTTTAGACCCATGCTGAGGACATACGCAGCATCTCAAGCATATCTGTGGTCACACTCAACCAAGTTGAGGGGTATAAACATGGCATGGAAGAGCAAGGGGTCTTTTGGCTAATGAATATTAGTGCTTGGATGAGAGGTGCAGGTAGAAACCCAAATTTTAAGGAGACTTTAAGCCATGTCCCTAAAACAAAGTAAGAAGAAGAGTAAATGGAAACTCAGCTAGTCCTGAATTCAGCTTGGGGATAATGTTCCAGAGGTTCCCAGGACACCTTTGCATGGCCCCTGTGGATGCTTAGTGTTGGGGATTTCTTTTCTCTCTCTCTGTTTTGTTTGTTTGTTTTTGTTTTTGGGCCACACCTGACAGCACTCAGGGCTACTCCTAACTCTACACTCAGAAATCACCCCAGGCAGGCTTGGGGGATCATATGGAATGCCAGGATTTGAACCACCGTCCTGCAAGCAAGGCAAATGCCCTGTTGCTGTGCTATCTCTCTGGCCCCGTGCTGGGGTTTTTAAGGGGAGTGTGGACCATCCATGGGCAGCATTTTCTTCAGCCTTTGTAGAGAGGAGGCAGTGTGCATAGAACTGAGCCAGAACTTGGTCACAGCTCACTGTGACAACAATGACTCTTCAGGCAGAGGTCAAGTGGGCACTTAGAGAAGATTCTGGAACTGCCAGTTTAGCATCCCAGATGTGAGCTCAGAAACACAGACATTAGAGTTTGGGGGTCCCACCACTGTGATGTTCAGGTGCTCCATTTGTGGATCCAAATGTCTGCAATGAAGAAAATCCCCCTAGGCTAAAGGCACTGACCTCATGTACTTGAGCTGAGCTCTTGTGAGATCTCATTTTTCATTTCCTTTCATTTCCTATATTCCAGGTCTTGGGTAAATAGTTTAGGCTATACATGAAGCATTAGACTATGAGCAACCTTAGTTTATAGAACTTCTTGTAATGATAGTGGGTGCTCAGATATCTTAGTCATCCCCTTATATCAGTATATAAATGCTAGCACATGGATCCTGGGATGAGGAGAGGAACTAAAAGCCTTACATATATAAAACTATGCGTTTGATTACTGGCACTGCTGTAGAATTAATGCCCTTTGGATGGGCTTGGATGGTGGTGGATGGTGATGAAGGGATGAGAGGCCTTTCTCCTCCATCCCAGGACCACGTGTTTCCAATCCCCTCCAGCTGACGGGTCTCAGGTTTCAGGATAGCACAGATAGAAAACTCACAGGCAGGCTTCTGGAGATATCACCTTTATTCAGCCCTGGCCAACTTGTGTGGCCTATCATAACCATTTACGCTGGATCTTTCTTCAGCCCTGCATACTACCTTGTCCCTCAGCCATCTCTCTCCATCCATCTTTCCTCAATCTCTCTCCAAAACTCCTCCTCCAAATCTCCTCTCATCAATCCCATGTCTTCTGGCCAAACCTTTTGTAACCCCTCAAAGATCCTGCTCAGAAATGGGCAGGTCTTTCTCCAGGTAAGGTTACAGGAAGAATGGGGTTGGTCAACACACTGTCTCACACCCCCACCATGGCTAAATCTGACCATCTCTGACTGCCTTGAACCATCCAGTCCAGTTAGCCGAGCATTGCCAGGAGTAGGATCAGAACCCTCTGAACACTGTTAGGGAGCCTTGACTCCCCCTGAAAAAAAAAAACAGACATTGAACTTGTGCATTTCATCTACGGCAGAAAAAAAGTCCTGATTTCATTTCATCTTCAACTGTGAGTACTTGAAGTAAGAGTGGGTCAGACCCTGGCCAATGTGTGCAGAATCAAACACCTTCCTCTAGACCGTGGGGAGCGATAATACACTTTATTTGTTTAGTACAATTTTAGACGAAATATTGCGAATGGGATTTCCAAACGATGGTGCCAAGGTTTAATGAGGTGTAATTACAGGTCCTGCGCCGTTGTTTGAGAGAAGCTTTGCCGTGTACCATTAAAATGCTTTATGTGGGACGCTGACTGACACAGACCATTATGAAATTTGAATAAGCTTAATTGTCCAAGAAAAATAATTGAAAATAATCCTTCAGATGTCAAAACAGGGCCATTTATCATAGGGATCTGTCAGTTGCTATTTCATATCCTTCCTGGTTCTAGACTTGCTTTCGGGTGGCTCATTAGTTATGTCATAGGAGCCATATTTTTAGCACCGTTTAAGGTGAGACCCTTCTTCCCAGTGTGTTGGATTCGTGACTGCACCCGAGCAGCTGCAGGAAAACAGTGCGATATTATCCGTGTGACCCCAGCTTTCTGCTAATGGAAGGGGAAAGTTGAAAGTGGGAGCCATTATAATTTATCAGTTGTGTTTCTGAACATTTCTGTGAAGTTTAATTATATTCGGGGACGCTTCTTTAATTATGGTTCCATGTGTCACTCAATTGAGGCAATGGGCTGTGGTGATAATCCTACTTGGAACGGGTTTGTGTTGCCTTACAACTGGAGCTGACGGAGAGGCCTAGGTAGAGGGGTAGCCGACTGGAGGGCAATCATGGACTTGGGAGTGAGAGCTTGAGCTGGGAGGAACTCAGAGCCAGACACATGTATTTGCCCTGGGATTGGCTGACAACAGAAGGAAATGGGTTATAGAATTAAGAGGTTCATCAATTGAACCCTGAGAGTTTTTTGTGTCTTCCTTCTCCATCACCCTACTTCCTCTTCCTCCTCTTCTTACCATTCTCTCTTACTTCTCTTCTTCTTTCACCTTCTCCTCTTTCCTTTCTCCTTCACCTTCTCCTCCTCCTCCTCACATGCATTTATTCAAGATAAAGGTAGAACAAACAACTGTTTCTGATCAGAAACAATACAACCTCTAAGTGGAGTCTTCCCTCTTCCCTGTGTTGAGGTTCCTCAGTTCCTCAGACTGCAGTGTGTCATGCCCAGGAACATGCCATAGGCACAGTGCGAGCACCCTGGTTGATGCATCTCTGTTCTCTTGGCATCAGGATCCAGAGGAAGGGGAGCTGGTGGGGTCCATTTCATTTCCAGGCACCCTTTGATTCAGAGCATGGGGCCTTCAGAAGTGTCTTCGAGTCTGTGCAGTGCTTGTTATCTGCCACCCTCTGCCCTTTCCTGGAATGGGTTTGTAGTCATTCAAGTCTCAGGTTCCTGTGTGTGTGTCCATCCCCAGCTCATCCCCTCTAGGGACCTGTGGAGCTGGACATGGAGCATCTGACAGGGCATTTGGGCACCGACCTGGGCTGTGACTTCTTCAGGAAGAATGGAAATGGCATCACTCATGAACTCTCAGCATAGTGAATGTTTTGATCACTGCAAACATGCCAGCATTGCTGCACATGTATTTCTGATAGGTGGACTTTGGGGGAAATGCCACATGGCAGGGACCCTTCCTGATCTCTGCCACTTTCCTGTTGCAGAGCCCGTGAAGCACTCAGAACGGAGAATGAGCAACACCTACTGGCCTTCAGAGATTGATTAAGAACAGGGGTAGATGGAGGCCTGATTGGAGGATCCCATGCAGAACTTTGCTTTACTTTGAAGTAACATGCTTCAGTGAAGTCTGTCAGAGCAGAGCCCCATGGGGCCCGATCTGAGACATGAATAGACAATCAAAGAAAACCAGAAGGCTCTTTTTCCCCATTTTTTCATTTTTGGGGGTAGATTCAGAGCTAGGCGCTCATTTATTCTTGTAGTTTTCTCTTAATAGTCCAGTAGTTTCTGCCATGCAGCAATTTCATTAAAGCTTTGATCATACCAGGAATATAAACTCCAGCTTTGCTGCAGAGGCGCCATTGCCCTAAAGAGTCAGTAATTGGCCAAATGGCTTTTAGAGTTTTGCTTGGATTCAGTGCAGAGCGAGTAAAAATTAATTACCCCCACAGTTTCTGCAAAGCTGTACCGTGAGGGTGTCAAAACTCATCTTTCTAAATGGCATGGCTTCGCCTGGCGCTGGATAGGGGGCTGGTTGTAAATGTGATTTGTGGAAACCATTAGTGAAGTACTAGACCTAATTGACTTCTCTTAGCTTTATGACAACATAAAAAAAAGTTGTGGCTGGTGAGGATAATCCTTTCCCATCCTCCCGCTGGAATCCATGGTTGTGTTGGCAGAGCACAGCTGGAAAGGGGTAGAGGGGTGAGATTGAGGGTGGAGGTACTCCTTCCTAGGTGGAACATTCCTTACTGACTGAGGCAGCTGACCTTCAGAGAGGGTCTAAACTCTGCTTAAATGGTGACTAGGGAGCCTTGGGACATGAGCCTGTCCTCCCTCACCCCAAGGCAAGGCTACCAGAAAGGAATTATTTTACCACAAGTCTCTGCTTCTTTCAATGCCCTTGTTGTCATAGCTGAAAACAGGGGAGAAAAATTCCAGCAGATTTGACAGTGAGAGCTAGGAATGATCACTCTGGGCAAACACTGGGTGCTAAAAGGAGGGAAAGTGATACCCCTTTAGAAACAATATTGTAAACCTGCCTCTAAAAAAAAGAGAAAGGTAATGATGGAGACAGAGATATAGAGAGAAGAGAGACAGAGACAGAGAGAAGAGAGAGGAAGAAAGAAAGAAAGAAAGAAAAGGAGGGAAGAAAGAAAGAAGGAAAGAAAGAAGAAATAAGAAATTCAATATCACAGAGGAGGCAAGCAGTGGGAGGGCAGAAGGGTAATAGGGTAATGTGAACATCTGATGAAGGGTGTTGTACACTGTCTGACTGAAACTTGATCATGAACAACTTTGTAACTGTATCTCACAGAAATACAATGAAAAAAACTTAAAACAGCTGCTTTTCTGCACAAGACAGCCAAGAAGATACCATTGAACACAATCTCTAGGGCCCAAACTCGGAGAACCATTATGAAGGGCTGCTGCCTTGCTACCTGTCTGCTTTTCTGCTCAAGACAGCCAAGAAGACACCATCAAACACAATCTCCAGGGCCCAAACCCAGTAAGGACTCCACCCAATAAGGTGAAGCCAGAATTCACTCCATGGCCTTGCACATATTCTAACCCACGAACCCCAGCACAGCACATAGTAAAAACCACTATACAAGTGTTGTAATGGGAAAACAATGCATGATTCATAGAGAATAAAGATGACCTGAAAAGCCTTTTAGATAAGGAGTTTAGAGTATTGATATAGAGGATACCTAAAGAACTCAAAGCAAGCATAGATCGAGCTGAACAGACCACAATGATAGAACTCAGAATACTCCAAACTCAAAAAACAGATCTGAAAAACTCAGTTGATGAAATGAAAACCTCAATGGAAAGACTTTCCGAGGGAGTAACAGCAGCTGAGGATGGGGTCAGTGAGCCAGAGGATGAGATGCAGAACAACTTCATACAGCAGAAGAGATTAGAAAAGAACCTTAAAGCAAATGATCAGACAATGAATAAACTACTGAAAAATGTGAACAGATGAAACTGGAAGTCTTCGATAAACTCAACAGAAAGAACATAGAAATCATTGGAGTCCCAGAAAATCAGGAAGAGATTATTAAGAAGAGTTGGAGGAAGAGTGAAAAGAGGAAGAGGAGTAAGAAGAATAAGAGGAAGAAGAGAAATAAGAAGGGGAAGAAGAATAAAATGAAAAAAGGAAGAAGAGGAAGAAAAATGAAGAGGAGGAAGAAAAATGAAGAGGAGGAAGAGAGGAGAAGGAAGAGAAAAAAGAGAATGAAGATGAGGAGAAAAAAGAAGAGGAAGAAGAGGAGGAAGAAGAATAAGAGAAAGAAGAAAAAGAAGAAAAAAAGAAAAATGGACTGAAGATTTATTTATTTTTATTTTTTTATTTTTTGGTTTTTGGGTCACACCCGGCAGTGCTCAGGGGTTACTCCTGGCTCCATGCTCAGAAATTGCTCCTGGCAGGCACGGTGGACCATATGGGGCACCGGGATTCGAACCGACGACCTTTTGCATGAAAGGCAAACACCTTACCTCCATGCTATCTCCCGGGCCCCTGAAGATTTATTTTTAATTTCTTATCTTATAATAGTGCCTTTGTTTAAGCACTGTGTTTATAAACATGTTTGTAGTTGGTTTCAGTTAAAAATTAAAAAAATTAATATGTAAAACATTATTAAAATAATTCCAGTGAAAAATGGTCTGAGTCTGATCCTCCACATTATCCCTGTGGCTTAGTTCACTCACTTGAGCTCTCTCGAGGCTTGTGACAGAAATGCTACCAGTCCACACAGCGCTGGCCTCTGTGGGAAGAGGAGAGGAAGACATTCTGTTTAGAAGAATGCTGTGAAGGCTAGGGACATGGTGGGGCCTGGCTAGGGGAAACAGAGCTGCTCTCTGGCCCTCAGAGTCCTCACTGAGCCCACACCTGCCATCCTTGCCCACTTAGTGGACTGTTCATCTGCAGGGCTGTGAAGAAACCTGGTTCTACCCATCCCCAGAGGGGCCTGGCCTTCATCCATCTCCACAGCCAGTAAAAGTGTCCTACCAGGTTGAGGTGGGCTCTGATTTTACTGTCTTGTGGCTCATGGATGCTGCTTGGCAGAGCTCAGATATTGTCACTCGTAGAGGCAATCTATGTCAGTTCTTCCTGACTCATGGCAGTGTGTTGCCACCCATGTCTTGAAAGTCTTTCCCCCTCCCTTTTGTGAGAGCTACATTCAGTGCCCTGCATCCCTGGGATGCTCTGAGAATCTCTAGTCAGAGCAGGGCAGCTCCTGCCTGCTTTCTAATGCCCTCAACTGAATCCTTTACTTCCAGGTCCTCGAAGGGCTCAGCTAGTGCTGTTGGGAGATTTGGTCACCATAAATCCAGTGCTTCCCTTGGTGCCTTCAAGACTCCTTTGGTTATTTCCTGTGGACAAAAATAAGCCATTCTCAGATTTCTAAGGGAGCAAACAAACAAATTTTTTCTTTAAAACTTTTTTTTTTCTTTTTCAATTCACTGGCATGAGCTGTGACCTCTTCTAGGTCTCTGATTATCCGGACTGGTTCAGTAATGGGCACTAGCCTAAGCCAGCCCATGTGGCCCTCAGGGCTTTGGAGTTGCTCACAAACTCATGTTGGAGGCGAGGTTGGACACTGGGCAAAGAAGGTGAATGATGAGTGGCCAGCAGCGCTCCTTATTTGCAGTGTGGATGAGTCTGTCTGCAGTTAGAGCCAATGATTCCCACACAGAGAAGGGAATAAGCTGAGAAGTTGAGAGAGGGAGAGAACGAGCATGGTGGAGGGGGTTTATTACACTCTTTCATCATCTGATTCAAAGTTCTCTGCGCTGCTTCTTAGGGGCATCTTAGCTAAACAGCAAAATAATACTTTCAAAATTAAGGTAGATTGAATTGAGCTTCTGTGACTTGCTGGGGGTCAACTTATGGTGAAAGCATAGGATAGACACTGTGAGTCTGAAATTCTGGGCATGTAGAAATGCTCAGAACAAATAAAGAACAACTTGTTCTTTTATTTTTTGGATGGGGGAATATTATCCTTTGGTCATTAATGTTTGTGAGGAAAGAGTATATTGAAATATAAAGAAAAAGT